>JAAAKQ030490909.1:0-21403 GCA_010016005.3 Zanna intricata
ACACACGCTACAATTCGTTCATCTCATCCTCTGAAGATATAACCTAATGGTGGTTCCGGAGGTGAAAAAAAAAATAATAAAACAAGCTGTCAACGCTAATCAGATGTCGACTGTTGTCCGCCTTAGTAAGAATAAGAAATATCGATCGCCTTTTCTGTTTCACCTACACTATTTACTCGAACAACATAGCTGCAGATTTCTGTATCGCCTTTATTCCATATTATATTTTAGTTTTGTACAAAAGCTTCACATTCCAGAACAAGGCTGAAGGTAATCGACTGTCTTTAAATTGCATTTTTAAGCAGATTTTCAATATCTTCCTGATGTGTATCAGAAATGCGATATCGATTGCTGTTATCATTGAAAAGGATTTAATATTGATATGTATCCAGGTTGCATTTTTGTGCGGTTCACAAAAATCGCCCACAGATTCAATATATTCGATTCGCAGAGACCTAGTCTGATCAATTTCGATAGGGTTGATTCGCTAATTGTAGTTTCTTAAAGGATGATCTCAAATATCGCCGTCCTACACTTGCTTGTCAGCGATGCCAACGCGTAAACGATATTGCTTTAATAAGAATGCGGATATGCCTTACCAACCAGCACCTAGCCGATATATAACAGCCAGTACAATGTTGCGCAGCTCAACTGGGTGAAGCGACAGACGCCCGGTCTCGCGAGTTCGGTTAGATACCCCATTTCGAGCCCTAGCTGCAGGCGACAAATGCTGTGAATTAACATGGCCTTGAGCTATCCTCCAACCGGCACGCACATGTGCGGGACCAGTGTAGCTGTGCTTCAAGTGGTCACGGGCGACAACTGCTGTAACGTCAGATGGCCTTGAGATGTGCTAACATCGGTCCTATATAAGATACTAGATTTAGATCTAGGCCAGACTTGCATAAGATATACGATTTAAATTGGCTGCAGACAACTGCTCTGATGTCAAATGACCTTCAATTGTACTAACATCGAACCTGCATAAGATATATGATTTAGATCTAGACAGATAGACCGGTTAGAGGCACACACAAGCCTAGAGTGTGGTGACATCACACCCAATACATCTAGGCCAATGGTGACAGCCTGTTTCCTTAAACCGTTAAACCTAATCTACCCATGACTTTGGTCAATTTCATTAAAAACAAAGTTTTTCACTGATGAACAAAGCTGAGTTTCAGCACAAGTAACAACTTGTTATTTTTGCTACGGAATGATTTCTCAGAACCTCAAATTCATGAATTTGTAGCATCCCAATTCATGGTCTGAGGTTAACATCTCAGGCACCTGCTTTGCACAAGTTTATTGACAATTAAGATTTTTAAGATCTGAATACCTGTGAAAATAATTTCTTTTGTTAAAGTTGCAATTTTTTCAGAATTTTCTTGACCTAGTTTCATGAAAAATTATTTTGGCAAGCTAATGTCCTGTTCTATGAAGAACACAATATTTTCTATAAACAAATATAATTATTTTGAATTCCTCACTGCTAGCTTACCTGATTAAATATTATTAATTTATTGCTCATCTTGAGATTATTATGTTATCTTTTAAACGTTCAGTATTTAACACTAAACATTTGAAAGATAAGGTAATTTTTACATTCAAAATTTAGAGCAGATATTTGACCATTAACTAAATTAGCTAAAATTATTAACTAAAATAATATTACATCTAAATTCAAAAATTTCAAAAAAATTATTTGAAAACAAGAATATTTTTAAATGTTTTTGTGTACTAAAGATTTTTTTCGAACTGTTTTATCTAAAACATATTTTTTCACAGAGCATATACAGAAAAGTATACGTTCAAATAAAAATCAAATACGATTAAATGTGATTAACATAAAATGTACAACTGATCAATAAAAATATATTCACTGATGGTACATATATTTGTTGAATATATTTTCATCAAATTAAGGGTGATTTAAAAACTGATAAATGACAACAAAAGTAATAATACCAATATTATTTATTAATAATGAATACAAAAATATTAGTACCTTACTAGGTTATATTATAAATAACTTTACATAAAAAATACTGAATGGTTTTGTGAACATCTATAAAATAACAAAAAGGAGATATAATTCAAATTACAGAAATAAAAAATTAAATAAAATAGGAATACATAATGAAATATAAAAAAAATAAATATAAAACTAAAAACTCAACAAAAAATAGAAGTATAAAATAAATAAATGCTGTTTAATTCAAATTTCAGAATTAACAAACAATTATTCAAATAAACAATCATTTTTAATATTATATATATTACCAATAAGATAAATCTATGAAGGAGCATGAATCACATTACGGAAATCAAAACTTTTCACAGCTAAGTTATTATTCATAATAGCTGATTGTAAAGTTTATGACCACTGGTGTAATTGCAACCCAAGAATCAACCAATAGAAACATAATCGACCGATGATTATAAGGTGAAAGTTTAGTCATTAATTCTAACTGGTTGAAACCTAGTTCAATCTTCCAAACATATATTTTTTAAGTTTAAATTATAAGGTCCATTTCCCATGGAGCTGACTGACATCAATGAAAGACAGATCAATATTCAAATATTATAAATTCTCATTACTGTTGATATTTAGTTGGCTGACATATCTGGGCCACACCCACATCAACTTGCAGTGGAACATCAACAGGGGCCATAATTATAAGATATTATATGTAATTGGAGCTTAAGACAGATCAAGCTATTGAGCTCTCCTACCGATTTCCTGTACCGGTAACTGGTTTACTATATACTATCCACAGAAGTCAAATAAATCAAGGGAGGGAACCAAAATGCTGAGTTAGTAATTGCTGTGATATGAAAAAAAGCAAACCAGGCTGTAAATCAAGCAGGAAAAGTAATTAAATGCATTCAAAATGGTAATTGTATTTTTTGGTACAATAAATGCATAAAAATAGACTTACAATTTTTGAAATACATGTGGATGTATAGAGATGCCACAATGATGTAAAAATTAAATGACAAATTCAATTTAAAAGTATACAATATAACTGAAAGAGATTCTGGTGTACCCAAATGCAAAATGTAAACAGTGAAATAAACAACATAAGAGAATCATTTAAAAACTAAAAAAAAAAAAAATCAAAGTGAATGCTAGAAAGCAAAGTTCAGATTCAGCATTAAAACACTCGTGCATTTAAATAAAATTAATAATGAAGTTATGGTTATATTAAATAATAACATTAAAAGACAAAATCAAACTAATTTTTTGATGCTTTGGTGGTAGTAGAAGAATAAGAATCCACATTAATAATCAGTATTGAACAGTATTATTATAATTTAAGGTGAGCTTACAAAAGGCTTTATTTGTGTATGTAGATAAACGGTAACATTTCAATTGTCAAGGTAAAGAATTTCATTTCTGGTATATTTTAATTATCACATCTAATGGATTCAATCGGGTTGATTATTTTAACTCTCACTTGCCCAGGTGACATCAAATGAACACATCTAGTTATGCGATATATTTACTAGATCTTATGTTTGTAAAACTCCACAGGTGTATTAATTATTATTCAATAATTTTTTTCTTTAAATTTTTAAGTGATGATATACATTGAAAAACTCTTTATTACAAGAAAATTCAGATTTAAATTTAATTAAAATTTGTATATGAATCGGGTAGCAGTTATAAAAATGGAAGAAGGAAGATAAGAAAGGATGCCGTCTGTCCCATTTCTTGTTAACTTGTATACAGAGCAGGACAGAAATTTAAGGAAAAATTTGAGAGCAGAAACTATTCTAGGAGAATAATCTTATAAGATTTGGTGATTATATAATCGTTGGAAAAAAACAAAAAATGAGTTAAAAGAAAAACGAACGGTGTGGTGAATTTATTGCTAGGAGAAATCTACTTGGTAAATTAATTATAAAGACCAAAGGGTAATGAAATATGACACAAAGGAGGTTAATGAAGAATTAAATATCTAAGGAAATATTTTTACATAATTTAATTCTTTATTGTAGTAAAACACGGACAACAGGGAAAGAATAGAGATCTTTGAAATATGGTATTATAAAAAGTTTTGAAAATTAGATGGGTCAATAAAATTCAAAATGGAAGAGAATTCTGGTGTACAGGAGAGGAGAGAAATTTCAGAATCTTATAGAGATCAGCAAGGTTAATGGTCATGAATTAATACATCCAGGTTGAGTTAATTCAGCAATAGATGTACGTGTAAAATGTAAAAACTATAGAGAAAGACAAGGATTGGCATATATAATATAAATAATTGAGGATGCAGGAAATAATAAATATGTTGAGATTACAAGCTATGGGCAGAATGGACAGGAATGGAGAACATCAAACCAGTTAAGTGTCTAAATATATATGTATTATACATACGTATACCCACAGGCAATTTTATATGTTAATTACGTATATATTTAAATATTGACCAACAGGAGACATTAATATGTGATGTTTGGCTAGAGCAATAGTTTACCGAAGTGATACATCAACAAACCCTAGGACCAGCTAACAATTAGATGTATCACTGATAGTCGCTCCAAGTGAAACTAATAAATACTAACTTAAATTTAATATAGTAAAATAATTATATTACAGTACATTAATACTAATGTCTACTAAGCATTATTGCATTTAGAAAAATGTAATAATAATAAAAATATATATATATATATATGATAAAAGTATAATGCATTAAAACTACAAATAGATAATTATCAATAATATAATTTATGTTTTGAGAAATTAAAAATAATGTACATGATATTTCTTACAATTCCAAATTTTTGTTCAACACTATAATATGCTTAAATAGGTGCATTAAATTAATTGTTCCATATAACAGAAAATGTGAATTTTTTGCAACAGACATCTCAGAAAACTTAAAAAAAAAAAAAAAACAAAATAACTCTTACCAAAAATCAACAATAAAAAATTAATTACTGATTATCTACAATATTTTTTTTACATAGCTTTCATGAGAGGCTGATGTTACAATTCTTTTGGTTTATAAACTGAAATAATTATCACCAAATTTCAGACAGAAATAGTAATCATTATTTTATACTTTTAATTCCTTTACTTATAACTACAATCAATAAAGGATGCAATCTTTAAATGAACATATACTATACAGTTTAACCTAGCCTAAGTTATAGTAATAAACAATAAATGGTAAATTTTCTTTGAACTTGAACTACCTCTGATTAAGTTGTTTGATTACTGAGTCTATTGTAACTAATTTTTAAGTAAAAATCTCAAATCTTAAATCTGGAATAACAGCGGTGATAATTTTATTAAAAAAAGAAAAACGAAATATTATGAAGACATTACTTTTCCAAACCTGATAATAATATAATAATAACAACAGAAAATATCACAATTTTCAGTTAAAATTTTTTTGTAAGGGCAAAAAACGCTAAAGCGTTATTATCATTCGGTTCAATTTAAATTGAAAGTAGTTATTAGTAAAATATAATATGGCCCTAAAGGAGGAAAAAGGAATTAAAAAAGCGGTGAAATAGATGGTATATGGAAATAATGACCAACAGTTCTTAAACTGAACTTAAACAAATGGTTTACATCATAATTATGAATTGAGTTTACATTTCTTTCTGAAGTCTGGGAGTTTAAAGTACATTTTCTGTTCCTAATCAATCGCAAGAAATTTTTAATATAAAGTTACAAGTTTTTTTTTAATTAAATTTTTTACATTCAACCATTAAGTTATACATCAGCATCAGAGATATATTGTGTCTTATAATTTTTTATAATTATTGATGAATAAGATAAGTGCCTGGTTTCCTCCAGAGGAATGAGTGGCTCTTATTTTCCAAATTTTGTCCAAAAAAATGAGTTACAAGAGTTTTTAAATTTCAGCTTGGTTATTTTATTTTGTTCTAAATACAATAAATTGTAATGAAAATAAATTAATCTAACGGAAAATTAATTGTGCATATAAATAGTTAAGGTATTTATGGAAGAAATAGATAAAGTTATTTTCATTTAATTAATAACAGTGCAGGAAAACATATTTTGTCCAAATTCATAAAAATGGAAATTAACATTAGTTAGCTATTCATGTTCATTATAATATTTATAAATACTGATTCAAAAAGACTTAATTTCCTTTAGACATCAAACGTAGTTGATATTATCTACTTTTTTTTTTTTTTTTTTTTTTTACAGAAAACAGTAAGTACCTACTCAGTATATTAACAAATAAATGAAGAAAAAAAAAAAAAACAAAAAAAACACATGGTAGCAAATCACAGATCAACTGTAATACTAATGATGCATAAACAATCAGAAGTTAAGTTACATAAATTAATTAAAACTATTCATCATTTATTGCTTTTCTATTTTGTTCATTAAGTACTTTTTACAGAGTATTTTTTTCTCTGCTTCTTCAAAATCTAATTTTTTTATTGAAATAAATTTACTAAAACACAATTAAATGTTAAAACTGTACATATACACGTTTATTGTCTCTTGTCTTTGAAACAAATTTTATTTTTCTCCAGTGACTGAGATAGTAAACATCTAGCTCTGCAATTTTAAAATTTATTAATCTATAACAATAAAAAAAAAAAATCCAATCTGAAGAGCAAAGAACTTTAACGTAAACATAATAGAAAAAAATCAACAAGTGAACAATTTTCTAAATTGGTATATTTTTCTACTATGATACAATTTGTTTAACTGTAAATGTATTAATAATACATTTTTTAAATCAAAGCTTCTTAAGTTTCCTTACTCAAATTTTCTCTTTGTAAGTACATTATATAATGTTACATTACCCTCTAATTTACAGACCCGATTTTGAAATGAAAAGTAAATGGGAGGAAAAGAAGATATGCTAGAGTTACATGGAACATAGGTTCAAGATGTTGCCAGTAGAATCACTAAATCCACTTTTCTAACTACCATTATTTTGTATTAATAACACATTCCTTAGAATTGGTTTAATTTTTTAACATACTGATTATTATTTGTCAAAAGCCAAACAATTAAACAATATGCAATAATGTTTAGAAGATGAGGCCCAGCTTTAATAAAAAAAAAAAACCACCTGTTACTATCTTGGGTTTTTATGCAACCCAAAAAATACAATTTTCTTAAATTTTCATGAAATAATATTATTATTTTAACATTATATTACTTTAAAAAAATGAATATATTGAAAGTTAATCATAACCAAAAGCTTTACTGTAAAAATATATTAACTAAAACTCATAAATTGCGATAATTATGAAATAAATAAGAGGATTTTTAATAATTATTTTTCATTCTAATGTATTTCTAAAACAATAAATCATAATGAAAATAGAAAAATATCAAAACTGTCAAAAAATAACTTACAGGTAACAAAAAGACAAATTATTATTTTTTCCTTTTATAATTTTGTATACATTCAAAGCACCATTATTATTTAGAGTATACAATAAAAATCAGTAATCTCTTACCCACTAAGAATTATAATAAATTGTAAATATACTAAAAAAATTATTAAAAGACAAATATTACAATGATTTTTATGCTAACTGATATAATCTATAATTTTATATTTAGAATGTACAACTGCATATTTAATTTACAAAAAGAATTGATTACTCACAACTGGTTTAATATCAAACATCTAAGTAAACAATGACAAAAGTCTAATTCTAAGAGTTTAAAAAATGTTATAATAAAACATGCATACCATTAAAAATTCTTAAATATTACATAGTTATTCAGTACTAGACAATATACATAACAAGATTGTTATAATACTACATATTACTGATTGGAGGCTTAAAATCTTAACAAAGCCTGGACAAAAATTCATTCAGCGATTTTTAAAGGTTGACTACGTTTCATCAGTTTCTATACTAGGAAAAACATAGATATTGGTGAAAAAAAAAATTCCAACTTAAATTTTATTCAGTTTCATCTGTTAAGAATACATATATATATAAAGCTTAAAATAAAAACAGATGGTGTAAATTTATTTACACATATTACTAAGGAAAACTTGTTTTATATCAAGTTAATAACATTTTGTTGAAGTTATGAATTTGATGATAAAATACTAGCACTCTTGTTTTCTAACATAAATTTTGAGTCCAGGAAAACATGGTAAGCTACTCCATTCAGCTGGACACTACAGCGTAGTTCATTTTATATCTAATTAAAAGAGATTAGGTTTGTTACAAATGAACAGTAAGACTGTATAAACATTCTTTGTGTGTTTACAACAAGCTCAAGGGAAGTAATATGTGAGCTTAATGTGTGATCCCAGATAAGTCTAATATTTTCTGTAATCAGTCCCTGACAATCTATAAGCCAATTACATTATAAGCATGCTTTTCTAAATCATTGGTAGCTATAAGTTCCCTGTTAAAAATTAGTTCTTTCAAATGAGATTGATTTAATCAGCCTTAGTTGCAGATTCTGTATAAAGTCAAAATCACACATGCTGGGAAAAAAAATCTTAGCCATAAAACTCCACAAAATAGTTTCACTGTTTGATCTTTTAATGACCTATAAGGAGTAAAGGTTTTTCACTCATATTCTACACAAAAATTTTTCTATGAGTTTAATTTGCCAAAAATAGCTAATTGCTCAGTTTATTACTGGGTTCTACTTTTTACCAAATTTAAAAAGAACAGGTAGAAGGGCTGTTTCAATAGCTAATCCCTCTGGTAATAAACACACAATCTTTAGTTAGAACAGAAATAGTAAGATTACATTGTGAATAAAGATTGCACAAAAATAATTAAAATTGAGCAATGAAGAAAGGATCAGGACAGTAATTACTGTTCAATACTTGTAGCGTTTTTAAATACAGTGAATGTAAAATCATGTCCCTACATTTTCAATATTATATTATTATAAAATTCAGTGACATTAATTAACATCATGTTGCAGCAACAAGATCACTATCTAGTCAGCTGGCTACTGTAATAAAATGGGACTATGCATCTTGTTATTCAATCATTTTTACTTATGTGCTGCATAATGAATAGACCACTAACATGTTTCAATCAACATAGAATTTCATACCAATCCAAATTATTGATGTAACAACTGAATTATATCTTTTTTCTTAAAATAAATCTTTAAGAAAAGAGGAAATTAGACAATGAACATAAAGTCTAAAGGAGGTAGACAAAAAGTTAGATGGATAGAATTCCATGTAAATGCAAATAGATTCCAAATGTAGGTTTTTTTTTTTTTTTTGACAAACTGATATTATTTCACGATTAATGACCAAGGACTGTGATGATGAATTAGGAATGATTAGGACAGAATAACATAATCTACAACATTTAAAATTTAACTGGTGACAAACTCGAGTAAAGCCTTTATTTTTAATGATCAAAATGCAGGTAAATCCTTTCTGCATTGGTTTCATAACTCAGTAGTTTAAACTGCTACCAATCAAAACTTTTTCCACCTTGTTTTTACAGGTTAGGAGTATAATGTTAGATTTCTGAATTTGATTGCTTTAGATGTTTTTCTTTTGTATGTTCGTTGTTTTTTTTTTTTAAATAGTGGGAATCTCTACAATTGTAACTTCTTACTGGATAGCTCTTTTTCTTCAAGTATTTCAGAAATTAATCCATCTGAAGCTAAAATTTTTTTTATTTTATTTTTTTTTTACCTCCGGAACCACCATTAGGTTATATCTTCAGAGGATGAGATGAACGAATTGTAGCGTGTGTGAAAAATGCCATGCCTGACCAGGATTCGAACCCGGGACCTCCAGATGAAAAGCAGAGACGCTACCACTCAACTACGGAGGCTGGCAGAAAAGTTTCACAAATTTCTTAGTAAATTGCCTTCTTGATGTTGTGGATCTCATCTTATTACTGAATTTCTGTAATTGTCTATTTGTAAGAATTTTTTTTTATTTTTGTTATTCAGCTAGACTTAGTAACTTATCCAAATTGAAGCCATGAATAAAAAATTCTTAAGTGTCTTTGAATGAAAAATTTGTTGGCATCACTATATTAGTTTAGCAAAATTATAAAAAAGGTAGATCCTGACCCACTTGTCCTTACAAATTCATATTGCAGTCTATTGAAATTCATTCAGTAAATAAACATATGCCAAAAAGTAACTCAAGATAAAAATAATTTTACAGATTGTATGTAAGGATGTATTTTTCATTTTTTTTTACATGTTGGACAACGTTGATCAGATAATATTTTAAAATCTTTTTTTATCAGTCTGGCAATTTGCCTCAAAAAGAGGGAAGATAGGAAGAAAAAACAATCTGCTCCAAAGAGAGGTCATGATTAAACTCATCAACTCATTAAATTGCATTGAGTCTCATCACTGCAGGGGTAAAATTAAACAGAAACATCTGCCCTTGATTTAAATGTTACAAAACTATTGTAATTTTTACAATAGTCATAATAATGAAGTTAAAAAATATCAATATTCATTACTGTAGAAATATTTTTATTACTAAATTAAACACTGTCAGATTTGATGACTTAACAGACATGAGTTAAATTTGCATTGAATTAAGGGAAAACATTTCATAAGAAAAAATCAATTAATGTTAAATGTGTATGTAAATTAAAGATGAATGGACTTAAGTCAAAGCTTACGAATAAAGATCCATAACTTCTAAATCTTTCTTTTGACGTGTAATAAAATTGTGTTTACCCGAAGTGCCTGACCAACAGCGCGCAGCAAATGTGTTAAAAAAAAACTCTGGTTAGAAATGATTGCCTTCTAATCGGATAAATTAATTCAGTGTGCTGCATGTTAGCTGTTGCAGTAATTAAGCACTTGTATATTGTCAGAATGATTCAATTTTTATTCTTACCTTCATAGCCCAATCTGATTTTTTATGTGATGTCATATCAGTTGTATTTAATTAATTAAATAAAACCAATGTGACGTGATTAGATACTTTTTGGTACTTATCCTCTGTACAAAAGAAATTATACATTTAAAATCTTATTATGATTCAGGGATACTGAAAATTGAACCATATATATATATACACAAAACCTTAGTTAGTATTGAACAAACTTTTTTGTTTTTGTTTAACCTCCGAAACGACTGTTAAGTATATCTTCAGATGATGAAATGAATGAATTATAGCGTTTGTGGAAAATGCCATGCCTGACCAGGATTTGAACCTGGAACCTCCGGATGAAAGGCCAAGACGCTACCACTCGTGCCATGGAGGCCGATGGGTACTTCATATGATTATCATCATTTGTTGGTATGTGAAATAGACAGATAAATTAATTCTGATTTGTCTTCTGAAGCTTACACTAGTGACAATGAATATATTCCCAGCAAAAGTGCTTCAAGTAGTAGTGAGTCTAAAAGAGATGTGCTGTAGGACCTTATTCTTCTTCAGATATGAGTGTTGATGCTCCAAATTCCAAATAATGTGTTGGTACAATTAATACTTTAACAACTTTTCTATTTTCTTATCCCACTAGAATACAAGCTTAATACCAGGTAATAATAAATCCACTGATTATTTCACTGGTGAAAGAAGTGGTTTTGGTATCTATTGTCAAGGAAACCAACCACTACGCTGTAGAAGTTTTTGTCTGAGAACTTCACAGTAAATTCCAGGATAATTCAGGCAAGAGATATAAGTATTTTTGAACTGAAAATATTTATGGATCTACTTTTTCATATGGGTAATATAAGAACGTAAAGAGACAAGATTACTGGTACAAAGACATATTACTCAAAAATTGTTTTGGAGATTATATGTCATATGACAAATTTCTAATAATTCTTTATTGTCTTCATTTGTAAAAAATGATCCAACATGCAATGACTGGCTATTGAAAGTAAAACCTCTCATTTACTATTTCAATAACAAAGTTTATGTGTAAACAACCCAAGTAAAGAACGTTCCTTCAATGAAGCTATGGTACTTTAGAGAGGACGGTT
Organism: Zanna intricata; assembly: GCA_010016005.3. Lineage (NCBI taxonomy): Eukaryota > Metazoa > Arthropoda > Insecta > Hemiptera > Fulgoridae > Zanna > Zanna intricata. Next base: position 11,930 of record JAAAKQ030490909.1, read on the forward strand.
TGTTTTTAGACATTATATTAAAAACAAGTGCCATAAGTATACTATAAAACTTTATTTATGTAAATGAAACAGCCTAATACTGAAAACTGCAGTGTATGCTAGGGCATTTGATCCAGTATGAGAGGTGAAGGACATATAGAAAAGGTAGTCTTGAACCTTTTAGCAGAAAGACTTGGAAGAGGTCATGCTGTTTACATGGATAACTTTTATAATAATGTAAAACTAACTAAAAAAAACTTCTCAATAATTAAACCCACATAACTTTAACCCTCTGTATAGTCAGGAAAGATAATCCTACAGAAGTGACAGAAAAAATTTCATAAGGGAGAAAATTTTGCAAAGTATAACGAAGGTGTAATGGTAGGAAAGGAGGAGGGACAAACGAAATGTTTTGTATCTTTCAAACCAATATGAAAATGTAATGGATTCACCTATAAACAAGAGAGATGAGGAAAAGGAAAAGCCCTTGCCAATAATAAAATACAATGAATAAATGTCAGGCATTGACAAATGAGATCAACTGCTGAGTTATTATCCTTGTGAAAGAAAAACATTTTCATAAATACCCTTCAAATGTGTGTCCTGAATTCATTTCTCCTTTACAACAAATATCAAGTTGAGGGAAAATGACTTTATCTGACATCAGTCTCTCAATTACTAAAAGTCTTTTGGCACCACCAGATCAAAGGAGAGCATCTTACCAAAACACTCACAATGTGACCAGCTGCCAACATTACAGACTGGTCGTAACAATAAAACATTTAGGGAATGATACGTCATATGTTATCAAAACTGCAATAATGATAGTATTTAACAATGTGAGGCTTGTCCAGATAAATCATAGTTATGTCTTAGAGTGTAATAAATTATATCACTAAAAAACAAAAACAAAAAAGTGTTAATAAGAGATGTGTTGTATTAATGTTAAAAAAATTATGTAGTGTTCAGTGGTTTGTTGAATGTAGAAGAAATTTTTGCAATAAAATACAGGTAATAATAATTTTTTACAATCTTACTAACTAAATTTAGTCACAGATATGTTTATAATAAATTAAAAGGTATATGTGTAGGTAGGTTGTACACACATCAAACAAAATATAAATGCCACTGCTGACAATGCACAAGTGAATTTTTTATCGCAGTAGGAGGGATTTAAAAATTTTAAGAAATTTTTCCCATTTCCACTACAGTATTTTCTAGACAAATACAAAAGAAAAAAAAAAATTAAATCAGCACTGAAGTAATAACCAGGTATGATCCTGAACAGCAAACATGTTAATAGAAAAAGATATTAAATGATTAGAAATTATAGATAATCTATTATCTAATTCAGTTGTTAGAAACGATTTGTCTGTTGTTAATTTTCCATTGTATAACTGGAAAACAGAATCAGTAAGAGGACTGAAGTCAATAACTTAAGGCCACTTCCAAATAACTGCTTGCAAAACTGATTTGTAATATGGGCAGACCTGCAAAACATGAGATATGGCAATTTGGTGATAATAAAATTGAAGGGTAAATACTTATAAATATCTATGTACAGATGTAACTATAAATATATTTATAGGTACAGATGTCACCTTTGCTGGCTGTCAGCAAACATTTGCATGAAACAGCAATGAGAACTAAATCTCGAGTACATATACTGAATAATCTGCCTCTGAATGACAGGATATAGTTTCTGCTAAATTACCTACATCTGAATCAGTTTGTAGATCGATTGTTCTTATAGAGCACAAATATGGGGACTGAAGAAGAAGTAGAAGTAGTACTTATAGTTTATATATATTGAGACCAAACTGGAACCAAAATTTTTATTTACTGTAAATCTACATCATAAATGTACATTCAAAGATATTACATGCTGGCATCCCATAAATATTTAAAGATTTTTTAACAGAAATATGCTACATGAGAAGTATGGTGTGCCTTTAACCAGAATGTGAAGAATGGGTAAACAAAAGATAAGTTTGGAGCTTTGAAAATATCAAACGATGGACTAAATCTCATAATAACTGATAATGGAAAAAGTCACTGCCAATTATACAACTGAAATACATATTTTATTAGAATTCAGATAAAAATATTAGCACAGAATGGAAAGGAATGTAGAATATTATCAAAGAAATCAAATGACTGATGTCCTCCTCTTAAATATACAAAATCTAAACTATATTACAGTTTATACAATTCCAAAGAATAATAGTTTCTATGAAAATATGTTGTGAACTGAATGCATGATTTAAACTAAATACTGTTTATCAATTTTAGCCTACGTGTTGTATGTAATTTTGACTATATAGTTAAAATATTTTATAAAATAAGAATTTTATTGCCTAAGCATAAATGGGTATTTATTTTAAAATTACAAATAATTCAAGCTAACAGAAATCTGAGCAATCAGTTCAGTTAAGTACATCTGTAACACATGTGTATTTTTATTCCATAAATAAAACCTGAACCACTTGCATTTTTTTTAAAGAAATTTATTTAAAAAATGAAGTGATTAAGACTGAATTTTACTGAATCAAGGCTTTAATTGTTTATTATGGTAACTTACAAAAAAAACACTGAAAAACATCTAGGCCATTCAGAAAGAAAACAATCGTACTAGTGATGAAGTATAATATTACATCAGATTACTTAATTTTTTTTTTATTAAATATTCAGATTTAAAGATTATGATTAAGGTAGCATAAAGAAAGGTTAGAAAATGATATTGATACAGCAAGATTCCCATTTTTCTATACGGATTAAATCCTAAAAATCTGTGAAAATAACAAGTGTTACTGATAATATGATTTTGTCAATGATTGTGAACAGATCACATCAAACACTGGCCTTGGGCCTACTCATGTTTAAATCTTCACTGTGTTCAGCTTGGTATGAACACCAATTTGAATTATGTCTGCTGCACCTTATTTTTGGGGAAAAAGTGAGAAATTATCTTGTGGCAACAAAATATTGTTAAAAACAAGGGTCATTTGAAAATGATCAATTATCTATGATTTATAAAAAAATTTGTTAGTTTATTAAATATATTTATTTTGCATTTTATCTGCCTACTATACAGTACTGTAGCACTGAAGTTGACTTTTATTTTTTAAATTAACAATAAGAATATATACGTACAACTCATATATTTATTGTTTTTCCATAATTAATGTTAATGTTTTATTATTTTGTTAAAAAATCCAAACAAACAGAAAATTCAGACTTATCTAGATCCCAGTTTGTCTGAAATTATTGTTTTAAAATATTTGATTTTTATTTTTTAAACTGCATACTAAATAATAATTTTTTACTAAAAATAATTTTATTTACTGTGAAAATTTTCCTCATAGTTGAACTGTGAACAGACATGAAAAATTCCTTTCTCTAAAGGAGATGAATTTCTAAGCTTTTATATCATAGCCAAGTGTACAATCTATTGATCAGAGATCTGTCAACATCAATGTAATACTGCAATATAATAAAAATCTATAGCATTTGAATTAATTTAAATTTGAAAATATGAAATAAACATTTTTGGAAACTAAAAGTAAACCTTTCCACTAACAGTGGAAGTTATTGCTTGAAAGCAAAATCTAGCAAGTAGTATTATTGCTGGATTACTTAGAAATCATTTTACTTAAATAAGAAAATAATAATAAAATAAATTATTTTTACAAGTAATTCAGGACGTACCACTATTATTATTAAAGATATAGGAATCTAATAACAAACATACAATACATTTAAAATTATCAAAAGCATCATCTTAAGTAAGACAAATAATTACAGTACTAAAAAAAATAACCGACAAAAAAACATATGTCATCAGTCTCAAATCATAAATTTGCATATAAAACATGCTGGATTAAAGTTAAAAAATAAATTACACAGTAATTATGCTGTAAAAAAGGTATATATAAATTTACTTTTTACATTAATGCAAACTGGGGTTTAACTGATGACATAAGGTCATATAAAAATAACATTATACATAGTACACATATATTTTTAGTTTGCAATAAAAAAAAAAAATTCTATTACTAACTGGTACCGTTATTAAAATATGATATAATTAAAAACTGTTTGTCACATATTCCAACCCTGCAATTAAAATTAATAATTTTATTACATTATAACTGGGAAATATAGTAAAACTGATAAAGCTTTAAATATTATTGCTATCAAAAAGGATTGTGATTTGTCTCTTACAAAACAATGGTTCCATTAAATCCAAAATACTTTAGGGAACCAGATCCCATAAAATAAAAGGATGAAGAAGTAAGGTAATATCGTAAAATATCAGAAACAGAAGCTATGTTATTTAAAACTGCTTTCCATAAAAAAAATTACCCCCCCCCCACACCGATGGATGACTGCATATTATTCAAACATATTAAAATCTTAGATCTACTGTCCTCTTAGCAATTTAACCCTTTAATAGATGTATAAAGAATTCCAAATTAAGTTAGTTCCCTGTTTCAAGATTACTTTGTTTCCATCAGTGTTTGGCTAACATTCAAAAATAATAAATCTATTTATAAAGTTTACAAATTCATTTATAAACACTTTTTGAAAGTTTCTACAACAATTAACAGTTATATAATTTTTCTAGCTGCCAGCCAAGTCTAAAAGTTCAACTTTAAATATCTTGGCTACTATTTATTTATCTGTATTAAACATCAGATTTGCAGATGCTAATCATTTTATACAATGCCATTTACAAAAAAAACAATTGTGACAAAAACAAACTTAGAAATTTCAACTAATGCTCTGAAATTTATAACAGGTATTTTCCCAAGTAATTTGGAGATTAAGGAAGAAATTTCCTGCAAACAATAAAGAAATTTTCAGAAATCTACAAAAAAAAAAATTTGGAAAATTTTTCTTAAACTATAAAACTGGAGGGAATGCAGCAGTCATTTCTACAAAACTAAACTTAAAACCAAAAAATAATAAATGTGGATGCAAGACAAGGGTTGTTTATTTTTTTTTAAATAATTAAAAATTTTACTTGCAGGATGATATTATGTAAATATCTTAAACCTTTTTTTGTCATTTCACAGCATTAAATGATGCATGTGGTATTAAAACAGATCTGGATTTTACAATTTAATCAATGGCTGCTTTCCTTATGAAAGATGTTAATGAAGAGATTTCACTCGGCTCAGTTGGCAATCTTGAAAACACTATCTCATCATTAACACCACTTGATATATCTGAAAAAAAAAAAGAAAAGAAGAATACTTTAATAAAAAGCAATTATGCAAGGATTAATTAAAAATGTATATCTATTAAAACAAAACCACTGGTAAAGTGTTAAATAGCTCTGATTATTCAAAAGTTTAATATGAAAACTTGCTAATATTATTTATCAGTGCCATATTTTCAATAATTGTCCGTCTCAGTTATGCTTAACACAAATTTATTGTACCAACTAGAACTCATCTACCCATCATAAAGGTGAAAATTTGATTTGACAACAGTGATTTTGTTTTTACACTGGTTACATAAAACTGAAAAGTTTATAATACAAAGGCTTTACCAAAATTTACTTCCAGCTGGCTGATAAAATAAACGCAATTATAGAAAAAGATTCTATTGTGTACATCAGTTACGCCAGAATATCTACATAATTATAATGTACGTGGGTGCCACCACCCAGATACATATAACTAACCTACTGCTACACCTCCAGAATCTCCACTACAAGAGTTACCAACAGTTCATCAATTTAAACATGATCAGCGCATTGGTTTCAAAGTTCTGGATAGTGAGCCAGATCTTAATCTTGGTGGAGAATTGGTAATCATTCATCACCCAGTTCAGGTTGTCGGGAAATGGTAAAATATCTTTCACTTGTATTGCTCAGTAAAGTCTTTGTACAACCTGCAGAATGGGACCTAGTATTTTCACACAGAAGAACAATACCATTCATGTTCATTCTACACTACTTGTTTTAAGGGATATCCGAAGCTTCAGCGTTTCATAATAAACTTATGTCATTATGGCGACCCATGATTCTATGAAATTTATTAGAAAAATTTTCTTATAGCTCCAAAACACTGTAGTTTCACATTTTTATTTGATAGTGTGTTTTTAATTTTTGGTTTTTTGTTAGATAGGAGAGTACACTCGGATTTACCTTACTATGACATCAGATTATTACCACAAACCTGATACAAATAATGGAGTTCAGTAACACTAAGTTCTATTTGAAAAAGGAAATCACAGTATGCACCCTACAATTGGTAGGAGTGACAGAATTAGATAGCCGATTGCTATTATACGTATATTGTGTTGATAAACTGGTTTATTTTTAAAAGCCAATTTTGGAATAGATTTTAATACAATCTGAAAGGAGCATATAACATAATTATTATTGAAATCCAGGATCAGATACATGTACCTCATGTTAAAAAAAAAAGAAACTTGGATTGAGTAGATAATTAATTGTTTCAGAAGCCTCATTATATATGTGGTCTAAATTAAAACAATAAATTCCAAATAATTAAATAAATTCCATCAAAATGATTTAAAAAAATAATTATTTGAAATATTATTATTACTTGATTTGAATCATTTTAGAAATTAATACTTGATAACACACTTTGTTTGATGAACTATTCTCCCAATAAAAACCTGAAATTTAATATTACATGCGTAATGAGGTGTAATATCTATATATGATGTTAATTTTAACACCATGCTTCTTTAAATACTCACACATTTGCTTAAAAAAATATTAATATTCTAGCATTATATTGTATTAAATGTAATTTAATAAAATATGACAAAGCTTTTTCTTAAAAACACTTCAGTATATGCATTATAGGTAGAAAAGAGCAATAATATTACAATGGATAAAACTGATAAACATAATTTTTATTTCCTAACATGTGGTATATGATTATAATCTTTTTTTGATGCTGAAAACAAATATTAACTCAGAATCTTTCTATCACCCACCATTTTTGAAAAATTTTTTAATTTTAATTAAAGAATTTTTTTTCCATTTTCAATGTATAGTTAGCATCTCAAGCTCCTATATTGTATTTGTTACAATTGTTAGCTCATTTTTTATCATTTAACTTTAAATAATTTGTAAGCTATAAATAAATAATACTAGACAAATAATTAAATCACATCACTGTCACATATTATGATATCATATCTAATACTGAAGAGTAAGCCTTCACGGACAAGATTAATCATGTCTGTGCAAGTCAAAACATTTAGCTGAAAACACAGCTGTGTTGTTTGTACTAAGCACTGGATTTAGGAATGAATTAATTTTATTCACTCTTACTGCTACCTTAAGTTTGCTAACAGTGCAGCATCATAATGCCTTGAAATTCTGTTAATGATGTGGACGCCTTTTATTATATATGTAGTGAGTATACTGTAAAATCAAACAGAAAAAAACATTACACCTTTAATTAAAAAAATATATAATTTATTATTTCATATAAAACTTGTGATAAGGATAAGACGTGGGCTCCTCATATAGTATGCACTAATTGTTTTGCATATTTAAGAGGATGGCTGAAAGGTAGATGGAAGGCTTTGTCATTTGGTGTACTATGGTCTGGCGTGAACTGAAGGATTATGTAACCAATTGTTTAACAGTGTGTGTAGAATTTCTAAAAAATCTAAACATACTGTAAAACATCCTTCATTGCAATCTGCAATCAGGCCTATACCTCACAGTGAAATCATTGCAGTTCCTGACCCACCTGTGAATGTATGTTTCAAAAGTAGTGATGAAGAATTAGGCAGTATTGAAAAAGACAACAATGATTTTGATTTTAAATTATCTCCTGATAAGCCACATGTTATTTATCTCAAGGTGAATTAAATGACTCGGTTAGAGATTTAAATTTATCAAAAAAATCAAGCTGAACTGTTAGGATCAAGACTACAAGGTTGAAATTTACTTAAAAAAAAAAAATTTGGGCTTTCGAAGCCAACAAGAAGAATTTTCTCAGTACTTTATTTATGAAAATAATTGGTTTATTGCACAAATATTGATGAGCTTATGTTGCACTTAGGACAAGTTCATAAATCTGAGGATTGGCACCTTTTCATAGATTTGTCCAAGTACAGTTTAAAAGTGGTTCTACACAACAGTAACAAATATCCTTCGATACCAATCACTTCTGGTATTAATTTGAATCGAGACATACAATGTGATGAAAAACGTTCTTGAAAAAATAAATTACAAAAAAACATAGCTGGAACATACATGCTAATTTGAAAGTTATATTTATTTTGTTAGGCATGCAGTTATGGTATACTAAGTACATGTGTTTTATTTGCAAATAAAGCAACAGGACAGCCGAGCTAGGAATAAACATTATATTACCAAAGAGTGGAAGAAACGAGACAACTTAACTCCAAAGGGAAAGATATTATTCATGAGCTCTTAGTTGAATCCAAAAAAATATTTTTATCCACTCTCCATATCAAGCTAGAATTAATGAAAAATTTTGTAAAAAAAAAAAATGAAGGAAGTTTTGTACAGCAGGCAAACATTTCCAAATGTAAGTGAAGGAAATATTTGTTGGTCCTCAAATAAGAAAGTCAAAGGTGATGTATTTAACTCAATGTTAAATAATGTAAAAAGTGGAGCTTGGGCTTCATTTAAAGACATTTACAAAAATTGCCTTGGCAAACAAAAATCTGAAAATTAGTTGAATCTGTTAATCAAATTCTTTCATCATACAGAGCTATGAGATGTAATATGTCTTTTCCTACACTGACAACTGGATTTTTCCCAGACAACCTCAAAGAAATAAGTGACAAACATGGTGAATGTTTCCACCAAGACATTTTGGTGATTGAAAGCCGCTATAAAGGGAAATGGAACACTAACGTGCTAGCCAATTACTGTTTGACATTAATTCAGGATGTGCCTGAGGCTATTTATAAAAGGAAAGCATCTGCAAAATCATTCTAACATAGGTATGGCCATGCAAAATTATAAATTTTACAGATTTTACCTGTATTTTCCCTTAATTTTTTTTTAAAGCGTAATTTATTTAAAACTAAGGGCGATAGAAAAACTGTATTTATAAATCTGTAATGTATGCAAAAAAGCAATTCAAGAAATGATATCACACTTACAGAAACATTAAAAAATGTCTTTTGTTTATCAGTGTAATTAATCCTGATAGGGAAAAAAGTTCAGTAATTTAAGCTATAAAAATTTTAATCAAAAGCATATCATAGGATTCTTACAAGAGCAAATTTTTTTTTTCTGGTTGAACAATCAAAGAATACCTTCACTTGAATGTAAATATGTATAACATAAAATTAAAATTAACGAACAACACAAACAGTAAAATAAAGAAATATGTAAACTACAACGTGAATAAGGTTTTTTTTTTTTTTTTTTGTTTTTTTGTTCCACCTCCGGAATCACCGTTAGGTTATATCTTCAGAGGATGAGATGAACGAATTGTAGCGTGTGTGAAAAATGCC
>JAAAKQ030490920.1:0-21402 GCA_010016005.3 Zanna intricata
CAGGCATGGCATTTTTCACACACGCTACAATTCATTCATTTCATCCCTCTGAAGATATACTTAATTGTGGTTCCGAAAGTTAAACAAAGAAAAAAAAAAAATTGCTGGGAAAACTAAAGAAATAAAAATTCTCAACTTTCTTGGTTATTTTCCTTTATATTTTGGTGATTTTCTGGTGGGAAAACAAAATAAATTATTAATACGAAAGATAATTAAGATAATTGAATTTCACAGCTCATTTTTTTTAACTACGAGAGGTCTTTATATATAATGAAAGAGTGCAAATTCCCTAATATACATTCACACGTATGCTTTATTTTAAATTAGATCATTTATGGATGTACAAAAAGTACATAAACGAATAGTGCGCATCTACCACTTTTTATACACTTGAATTTTGAAAGGTGCTCTGAACAGCAGTGAAACCAATCGAAATACATTTCAAGAACATCAAAACAGAGAGAATTTTGAACTCAAAATATACTACGTCGACACTTGACAAAGAGAAAAGAAAATAGGGCAGGGAAGAGAAAGGAAGTGACAGGAAGAAAGAAAATACGTGATGTACTGAATTCATTCCATCTCTATCGGTATAAAGAAAGCTAAAGAAAGAAGGAATGGAAAAAGAACATTTCAAATAGCCTTATTATCTGAACCATCTTCTCTTTTATTTGCCCTATCCTGGGAACCCTCTATCTCAACTTTGTACAAGAATAAAATAAGGGATTAAATCGGATCTACTCTTCTCTTTAATAGCTCTTTACAAATCTTATTTATTCAATTCGTCGTTATTAATTTCATTATAATTCTTTAATGTTATCTTATTATAATCATATTAAATTAGTCAAACCCAATAACCACATTAAACTTTTTAAATCGTTTCAAACCGAATGAAAGATTAAAAGCAAGGTTTTTACAATAAATTAAAAGTTACGTTTTAAAATGAAACCCGTACATTTAATTAAAAAAGAAAATATTATTAAGTTTAAAAAGGAAAAAATTAATTAAATAATTCCAAGTTTAAATAGGTCTTCATTTAACTTTGACGAATGAAAAGCTCAGTACAGGTCAATTTATCGTTGGTTGGGGATTTAACTATAATTATACAAAAAACAAAATAAAATTTTGGTTTTAATTAATGTATAATTATACATTAATTAAAACCAAAATTTTATTTTGTTTTTTGTAAGAGTTAGGATACTTTAAAATAACTTAAAATTTTAATGATTCGTTTTTCTTCTTAAATGTTATCTAAAAATACAAACATATTCTTAACATTATGATTATCAAATTTTTATAAATTTAATGCAGGTTGTTACTAAAGGTTTTTTTTACTAAAAATTTTATTAAAAATAAATTTCAAATAATTCATTCATGGAATACAAACCATAAGATACACAACATTTCGTAATGAAGGAATGCAGTAGATAAAAACTGATGATTATATAAAGTGAAGCTAACAGAAAGAATTATAAATTAATTATAATTTATATATGACCGCTTATTTAGATAGCATAGCCAGTAAACAACTTAAAAAAAAGAGGATAATAAACTCCTTTATCACAATTGTTTACAATAAATGACAAACAGAATTGAATAGTTAAGATTTTACTAATACGGTATAAAATTAGTTCAAAGTAAAACTACAGAAATAACAAATAAGATCGTTTGATATGGAAATTTCACTAAAATAAAAACTGAAATATCCTTGAAGAGTAAAGTATGTAAAACATAGAACTTAAGAAAAACATTTACTCTAACCCACCGTTTAAACAATTTATCTTGCGTTAATCCAAAAACAATTCCTTAATAGTATAAATGACAGTTCGTACCTAACAACAGAAACGACAATTATAGAACAAAATTATTTAACAAGTTTTTTACTGATGACAACAGTATTAATATATTTTCTGATAAATTCCATTCTCTACAAAGTTGGATAGCAATTAAAGTCTGGTTTCAAGTGTAGAACTCATTTTATTGACTAGAAGTTAGTAGATTTTTCTGAAGTGTTACACTATTAAAAATGGCAAGTAGGCTGACAATTAGGTCTTCTTTTTTAACTATAACCGTTGTTTTTTCTGTATAGCATCCGTTTAGTCTTTTTACTCCTATTTAGTCTTTTTCTATTTAGCCTCCGGAACTACCGTAAGGTATTACTTCAGAAAATGAATGAGGATCATATGTATGAATGTGAATGAAGTGTAGTCTTGTACAACCTCAGATCGACCACTGAAGTGTGGTTAATTGAAACCAAACCACCAAAGACTGCCGAAGTCCACGACGATCTAATATTCAAATCCATATAAAAGTAACTACCTTTAATAGGATTTGAACCTTAGAATTCTCGACTTCAAATTAGTTGATTTGCGATATCGCGTTAACCTCTAGATTAGCCCGATGGGCTTCTCTATAACCTTAGTTACATTTTTCTATACATATTGCATTGAATAAAATTTCTGCCTTAATGCAAGGAAGTGAAAGTACAACTAAAGTGACCATACGTTCATACGTTTTGAATAGGACAGTCCCGTTTTTAGATAACCTGTCTCGTTGTCCCAAAACACAGCATCAGGATGCTGAAATGTTCCGTTTTCAAAAAGACAGCAACCCAAGTAACAAATTCAAAAAAAATAAGGCGCGAGAAAAAAAACATCCGAGGGTAGTGTCCTTTTTTTTTTCTTTATCTGTTCAGCCTCTGGAACTACCGTAAGGTACTACCTCGGAGGATGAATGAAGATGATGTGAATGAAGTGTAGTCTTGTACAATCTCAGGCCGACTACTCCTGAGAAGTGTGGTTAATTGAAACCCAACCACCAAAGAACACCAGTATCCACGATCTAGTATTCACATCCGCATAAACGTAACTGCCTTTACTAGGATTTGAACCTTAGAACTCTCGACTCTGAAATCAGCTGATTTGCGATGTGAGGGTAGTGCCTGTAAGACGGCAATCGGCCGCAATTTGTCAAAATTTTGAGGTTACAATATAAACAGTGATTGAGAGTAAACAGCATTTCTTATAATCTAATATTACACTTGGGTCAATTTAAATCTCTTGTACGCGAACCCTTAATTTCAAAAATGCCTTAACTTAAGTACATTTTTAATGTTAAGTTACAAATTAACTAGCGTTTATAAAACAAAAAATTACTCTAAGTCAGGTGTGAAAAATGTTGTACAGAATTTAGGGGCCAATCGTACCCCATGGAGGTACCAATGATTCTGAGCAACATTTAAGATCAGAAAAACATAAAAATTCAGATCTTGCTGCCGCTTCGAGTTGTTTGGTGGTTAATTTTTTTTACAAAACGGGATTCACCAACTTCGAAAAATCTGAAAGTTGCAATCGAAGGGGGCCCAGGCTTATAATACATTCGTTCGCTTTGCTACATGAACGAATGTTCATGTAGCAAAGCCAAAATATTAGAGAGCTTGTTCCATCTCTGATCTGAGTCAGGTTCTGCTTTTTAAGAATTTTGAAATAGATTATCTTTTTGAATTTTAGTGGTCTGAAATGATAAAATTAACCATATTTTAAAGTTATTATGCGAAGGCAGATTTTTAAGAATAGAGAATTTTTTCATAGTTTTATGTTAAAGAAAATGAATGAAAAGAATAGTATACTAATTTCCAATGAACTTTTATTCTGATGATTAATTCACCTAATAACATTCTTGAAGCTGCAAGTGAAAATATGTAATGAAAGTTGTGTAGCATCACGAAAAATGCAAAGTATAATGGGATTGACCCCGGGATGTATCGTAGTTAGGAAACTACTATGGAATATGAGCAGACTCAATATACGTAGAGTATTTATTAATTATTAACATAATTAATTAAATTACAGATAACTAATTAACTCGGGATATATTTTTGAAGTGCGTTTAATCAATTAAACTGAAAAACAAGATTTTGGTTCAAAAATCATTTTAAAAAATGTATATAAAATGTAATCCTATCAAGGAATTTTAATTGTAAAATAGTTATCAGTATATATATATATATATGCTCAAGTAAATGGATAAATGAAAAGATAAATAATAATAAAAATTTCAAGTCAATAATAATACTTACAGTCTAATGGAAGAGTGTACCATATATGACGACCTCAGAAAGAGGTTCGGCTTAGTAAATAGAATTGCTGCTGATTTGGACAATGGAAATGAAGGAAAAATAGTTGCTTATCTGCACGCCAGTGGACTATTAACTAGCGTGTAATTATACAAAGCTGTAAGTACAAATGATGAAGTCGAGTTTTATAGATATTATACTTAATGATTTTATATTGTCAATATATTTCATGTTGTTAAATTAAATTATTTTTTTTTTTTAAATATCAGGGCCCCTGTAAGTGTTCTTGTTTTCAATGTTTATGTTTGTAAAGTTTTGTGTTTTTTTAAAGAAATGTTACGGCCCTTTACACCCTAACATATGACGAGCCTTACGGTGATTAATGATTAATTTTAAAAGAATGTGACAATGGCTAATGACCATATCAGTCGATGCCCGTATAATTTCTAATTAAAAAAAAAAAAAAAAAAAAACAACTTCAAAGACAATTCACTGTAAAGCAACGATAGAGAACCAATATCTAATGAACTTTTCTAATTCTAATTTATTTCATCCTTTTGTGAAAGCTTTCAATCATAAGAATTAAACGGTGATCCTTTTCGTTACATCTTCTTCATAGTTAAAGATATATATTTGTTTTATTTAAGAATCAGGTTATCTTTATTTTTCTTGAAAAAAGAAGTTTTAATTATTCAACCTATATAAAAGAACGTATTTTAAATTGTAATGTTCAATAAATGGATGTTTAAGTAATGGTTTAGATGTTTTTAAGCTAAATTTATAATTTTAATTGGAATTTTCTAAAATGATAATAATTATTTCTGTTTTTTTTTTTACTTTTATTTTAAAAACCTTGCTAAAAAATATTTGCTTTGTATAGATCGTCATTAATTTTTATTTTAAAGTAAATATTTATTTTTTTAATCAATTCATTTATTTTCAGACTACTTTTTTTATAATGTCCACTGTTGATAGTTTAAGATCAAATTGAACACTTACGTTTAGATTTAATACTATTAATTTTTTTTTAAACTGTTTTTAAGAGTAATTTTATTTTATAATCTATTTCAGTAACCATTTAATACTGATTAAAAAATACTTGTTACATTATGATGTATTTAAATTAAATAAACCTAAATTAATCGAATTTTCATGAAGTTCTGGAATAATAAAAAGACTATTAATAAAATAAAGATCTATTTAAATAAATTTCATTTATGCCATATTAAATGGGTTTATTCTCAATTAAATGTTGACAAAAAAAGCTATATACATTAAAAGTACATTATCATTCGGTTATAAGGATTTATTTAATTTTTTACTCCAATCATTTGTATAATATTAAAAATTCTACGGATTTGAATTTTTAATTTGTTGTTAAATCAGTATTATTTAAAAGAGTAGCACTTTTAGTATTACGAATTAGAAGAGTATTACAATCATTGAATATCGATTTCCAAAACTTTTATATGTATATTTAAAGGATCTCTATGTAAATTTGCTAATGTATTGCAAGATTCAAATAATTTAGATTGAGAGAGCCGTAGTAATTCAACGGCTGAACTGATTTCGATGTACGACTCTACGTTGGAATCCTTACGTTACTGAGAGTATCGTAAGCTGTATAAATATGTGTATATAGTTAAATAAATTTTAAAAATTATACTACATACAAAATTGTCACCTGCACGCTCTTTAATTATCATATTAAAGAACAATGTTAGGTCAGCATAATTTTTTTTCGACAGTCATGTTTTTTAATTTTTTATATTTATCTCTTGTCTATTATGATTTCTTAGCAGTTGTTAATCTTGTTTTATTAAGTATTTTCATACTATTATTGAATTTAATGTTTAGAACATCACTTGCAGTCTGAATAACAATATTCTTTTAAAAGTTGATACATACGTTTGTACATTATATAATCTAAATTTCAATATTAAACTTTATTAACAAATGGACCAATAAATAAAATATTATACTATTATTTTGTCATTTTAGGATCTTTTAAATAGTAGTAACGTCATAAAAATTTATATATATGATATGTCCATATCTTTATGTCCAAAGAAGGTAGGTGGGTCCAATTTTTGTAAAAAAGCCGTATTAAGTATGATTCTTAAGTAGATACGGATTATTAAGAGTCTGAATTTCCTATACGATGGACCGTATAATATACAAATAAATAAATACTAATAATAAGGGCTGATGAAAAAAATAATCTGCTTCAGAAAACCTATAAAGTAATGTGATAAAAAAAAGGAACGCACCTCAAAAAATATTAAAATACTTCGGGCTGATGAAACGATCCGTATTAATCTGTTCGTTAGCTTTAAGAAGATACAATTGTGAGTACAAGCTCTCCTTTATGAAGCTGATAAAAATTCCCCAAATTTCCTTCCAAACTGAGGTTTTCTACTGAGGGCGATTGTGTTTTCAAAATACAATATATGGGTAAAAAAATCTTTTAAATTATATAATAATGGGGGATACTTGGACAATTCAACTAAAATTACAAATACTTTTAAATGTATATGTTACCGCTCAAAAAATCATTAATTTAGCTACTAATATAATTTAATCGTTGAGGTCCATTAAATGCTACTATGTTTAGAGATAGTTTTAATATGGATAAGTTCTGCAAATAATGTACTTGTCATACTTATCACTTTTGTCTCATAAGGTAGGTTAAATTATTTGGTACTACTTCAGTTACGTTAATCCTAAATCAAAAATAAAGAAAATAAAAAATTTATTAATAATCGAAAGAATCTAATAATGCGCGAGTACAGACAAAATAATAAAACTTAACTGCACAACGTCGGCAGTTTCATTAAGTTTGTTTACTCTTGCGTGAAATTCAGTCGATAACATTGATCAAGGTTAATCCGCGAATAAAGAGAAAAAAATACGTAAGGTTAACGGCCTAAATCAAGTTTCAAGTGCTTGAGATGCAAGACGAGTCACCTGCAGCTTGCAGTCGTAAGATGTACTGCGTTACATACGTCGAAGACGCAGTGACCTTCCATTGTTATATGGATTTATGTATCCTACGATGCAATGCTCATCTTTAGACAATGTTCGTTAGTAACTCACCAATAAAATACCCGCGCGCGCGCACACACACACACACACACACACAAATACCTATATACAGAGAAATTTTTATACACAATAATAACGATGTAAATGAATTTTATATGACATCATATGTGAAAAATTCGTTTCATAAACATTAAATTTATGGCTTTGTATCTGAAAAATACAACAAGAAAAAACACTGCAATATAAATTCATTGATCATAATTTTGTTTCATTTCATGTTTGAAATACCTAAAATAAAACCCCTAGTCTCACAATTCCATAGGCACCAAAACAGGAAGCAATTTTTTTTTCCTTCCTTTTGGGAGAAGGATAGAAACGTGATTTTATTTACAAATAGGACGTTATGTCATTGCCAATGAGTTTGAATGTTAATATCAGGAATAGTAATTTATATTAAAAAAAGAACAGGTGTGTTTACTTTTCAAAGCTTTGTAGAAACATGTTAATTGTCGTTAAAAATAATTAGTACACGAATGAAAAATGTATTCTAAAATAGAAATGTGATTAAAATTCTTGCCGGAACAGCTAATGTACCATTAATTTCACGAGAACATACTTAACTACCACTTTATCTTGTCACAAATGTTTGTTGTATTTTAATCGATTACTTTACCATCTACAACAAGTTATTTTTAAAAAAATTTATTTTAGAAGGATTTGCGCATTTGAGTCTAACTGAAGTACGGGATTGTCATTGTAGAAGACCGAACGGGGTCCCGGTAAATGAATTAACTGAGCCCCATTTTCCTTAATTCAATTTTAGTCAATGGTGATACTCCATCTAATTGTTGTAGTAAGGAAATAATATAAAATAAACATTATAATAATGTTTTAATAAATATATATTTAACAGGAAACTGAGTCAATGAGCAAATAGGATTTGGAGGTCAGTGGAAGGCAACGGGAAACCACCACCGATAATTTTCCCTTGACAAACCCATGGCTTTTCAATGGGATCACGACGCTCAGTAATGAGTGGAACGACTGACTAGAAGTAATCGAGATCGACAGTTATAGGTTAAGTATATATAGAATTTTCGTTTTATGAAATAAACGTGAGAAAAAAAATTATAGATTTCGAAGGGCGTAAATAATCGACTGGGAAAATTCTTAAAGGTAAACGTGGAACAACGGAGGTGCATAAAAAAGTAATGTAACCCAGCTAAGCTCTCTATAAGAGAAAATCTTAATAATAATCGGGATAATCACAAAAAGTTACCCGGTGGATGTTCAAAGAGAAGAGAGAGAAGCAGTAACTTAAATTGTGAGGTTGTAGGAATTCTTAATATCCTCAAAAAATAATTCGCAAAAAAAAAGAATTTTTTAGTTAATATCAAACAAAATTATTTGTCTAAAGAAAAATCTATATCGCAATAAAAATTAGTGTATATTTTTGTTTTATTTTAAGGTTTTTTTTTATTCTGCCGCTATTTCTTACATGGGAATTGTCATTATTGTTGGTATAATACTTTATGAATTTATTTTATAATTTAATCCTTTTTTTTCTTTTTTTTTTTTTTTTTAATTTTTCACCAAAACTTAGTTCTGTTAAACCCTTTTACTGGCTCAATTCAATTTCTTTTCCAAACATCTTTTGAAGCAATATTCCAAAATTGAGTGCATTTCGGCCACACTATTTTCAAATACAATTTTTTTCTTGTAATACTGGATTAAATTTAATTATATATACATTTTTCTATACTGTTCATTTAAGCTTTCTTTTTTAAAAAAAAAAGAAAATATATACTCGTATACATTCTGGAATGAGGTAGGCAAAATACATAAAAAACCGTCGTTAACTTGTTTGTTCATAATATTCAAATTAGGTGAAAATAATAAAACATTTAATTATACAGGAGTTTTTTTAGAACTTATTTTGAGAGTTTTATGTGCAGGTAAAATTTAGTCAGGCATAAAAGTAATGAAGTAATAAATAAAGTTTCTTTATCTTTTTGAAGATAAATTTTAGTAATTTACCAGGAAAATGATTGGATAAGACTATTCTTAAAGTTTCACTGTAATTATGAAGCGATCACTCATTGGCAAAGTTACAGCGTATCTAATAAATCAAATCGGGTTTTGTATTCCCAAAATGAAAATAAAATAAGAAGTTATAGAACAACTTTTTTTATTGAAGAGAAAGAAGTATTTTTTGAATCTTTGCTTTTTTAAATGATTTACTCGTGAAAATATCCCTGAAACAACTCGGTAATTTAGCCACTAGATCGGGTACAAAAAATATATTTAAACACCTAAAAATAAAAAAATTGATGTAGACACTATATGACTTCCTAGTACGCCTATTAAATTAAAAATACACATTTTTTTAGAATGCAAAAGTACGTAAAATTTTATTTCATTTACAACTTCTGATATTTTTTAATTTATTATTAATTATTCAATTATTATTTATCGGAAACATGTTTTTACAATCAGAGGTTAATAATAATTATTAAGAAATCAATATATTAAAATCAATAAAAAAATCAATAAATAAAAAAAAAAGTTAAAAAAAAAAGAAAAGGAGTTTCTTTTTAAAAAAAAAGAAAAAGTCTGATTCGAACCGATTTGCCTTTCCTTGTAACATCCAAATATTTTATTAATTAAAATTTTATTTGTGCAATAATTCTGAAAATAAATACCAGCTTATGACAAATCGTTGAAAAGCTATCAATGAGAGCTTATTACTACAGTTAAGAAAAGAATCCAATTTTTTTGGATTTAGGCTTTTTTGGACACTTTTGGTTCAGTCGATTGCAATAAAAAAGGGAGGTGCACGACTACATGTTAAAACAGTATTAAATCCTAAATTCCAACATCCTACGGCTAATCGATTTTTAGTTATGGGAGATATATACGTACGCACGTAATTACGTACAGACGTCACGCCGAAACTATGGATTCAGGGATAATCAAAATGGATATTTCCGTAGAAATCTGAAAACCAAAATTTTTTATGATCATACTTCTTTTACTTCGTACAAGGAAGTAAAAAACTATCGTTTACTTTATCGATATTTATCAATATCATCAACCAAGGACGTATGCAATATTTTGATCCAAAATCATTAAATGGACAAACTAGTTTTCCACCTTTCTCATTAAGAAATTCCCATTTTCCTTTTTCTGATGATCTATGCAATCAATATTTATATAAAGATAAAGAAAAAAAAAAACATAAAAACATTCTCATTTGATATTAATAATATTTGACTTAATACATCTTGATTTTATGTTGATACCGTTTTCATCTTCGATTAGAAGAGTAAATCATTCAAGTCGATTCAAATTTCGAGTAAAATTCGAGTAAATTTTATTGTTTATCCAATGATTCTTTCAGAATCTTTTAACAGGTTGCTAAATCGCCTAATTTTAAAATTAATATATATTTAAATTAAATAATTTTTTAAAGTATACAAACCATATAAACTATTTTTTAAATTAATTTTTGGTAGTAATTTTCATTATGAAAGTAAAACTACAGTTAAAATGAAAATTATTTTAGATGCAAATAAATCTAGACTGAATAAACGATGATAGAGTTCAAGACGATCTATCAAGTTAATCCCAAAAAAATAAAGAGTTAGATTCAGATCGAGATGAAACTAAGCCTTATCATAAAAAATATAAATCACGCTAAGAATTGTTAGTAATACAAAACCTAGAAATAAAAGACGTTTAATAGAAATAACTGGAGGAATGTTTTATCATAAACATTTGTATAAATCAGCCAGCATAAAGAAGATAGAAGAATATAAAGGAATACAAATGCATAAGTTTATTTACGAAGAAAAAATTACCATGATCAGTACTTGGTGAAAGTTGGGATTGATAAATTGAAGCAATGAAAGAAAAAAGGCTTAAAAATAAGCTTATAATAATCCTTAATTATTTAAAAACCTGACTGATATATCAACAAGCAGGTAGTATACATGTAATACTATCTAGGCATTAAAAACTAAACACCGTTCAACAGAAATAAAATATTCATCTCTTACATTTCAGTGACTCGAAAAAAAACTGCAAACATATGCCAAAGTAAAGGAAGAAAAAATTGGACTTCAAAGTAATTAATGAACATAAATAAAATGCGGTTAATATACTGAGGTTAAAAGTCGGCATGGAACATAATGGTGAATGTATTTTACTGGTCAAAGGCGATTACACAAAGATATCTTCTTTTTTTTTTTAACATGATGATATCACCAGATAAGTCTAAGCTTGTGCATGAGATTTGGAATGGAATTTTGTAGCGAGTGAAAGATGGCTAGCCTGACCGGGATTCCAACACGGGAAATCTGGATGAAAGGCTGAGATCATACTACTCTGCCACGGAGATCGATATATATCCACATCAAAATATATATATATGTATAATACGTATATATATATATATATATATATATATATAAATATATATATTTTTTTTTTAGTATTGTTTTACCTCCGGAACCACCGTTAAGGTATATCTTCAGAGGATGAGATGAATGAATTGTAGCGTGTGTGAAAAATTCCATGGCCTGACCGGGATTCGAACCCGGGACCTCCGAATGAAAGACCGAGACGCTACCACTCGGCCACGGAGGCCGGCATATAAATATATATATATATATATACATGAACTGATGTGGAAGCCATTACATTACGTGACTTCTTTGTACGCCTGTTAAATTAAATATTTTTAAAAAATGTATATAAAATTTTATTACATTGATATTTAAAAAATTTTTTTTCAATAGTATAATTGAATTACTATTTATCTTAAACTTTGTTCACAATCAGAGGTTAATAATTATTAATAAATCATTATATTTAAATCTAAAAAAAGTTGAAAAAAAAAATAGGAGATAAATTCTGATTCGAACCGATGCGCCTTCCCCTTGTAAGATCCAAATATTTCATTAATAAAAATTTTATCTGGTTATAACTCTGGAACCAATGAAAATAAGTATCGCTTATGACCGTATCGTTGAAAAGTTTTTAATCAGAGCTTATTACTTCACTTAAAAAAAGGGTTCAAAAATTCAAATTTTTTTGAATTTTAGCTTTCTTTGGACACTTTTGATTCAGTCGATTGCAATCAAATTAGAAGATGCACAACTAAATGTTACAACAGTCCTAAATCCAAAATTTCAATATATTATGCTACCATCATACGGTTTTTGAATTATGAGAGAAACGTACAGACGTCAAGTCGAAACTAGTCAAAATGGATTCAGGAATGATCAAAACGGATATTTTCTTTGAAATCTGAAAACCGAAATTTTTCCTTATCACAATATTTTCTTTACTTCGTACAAGTACAAAGAACATGTCCTGCCTGACTTACTGATTCTTCAACGACCAGCAAAAACTATTAAAGATAAATTGATGAAAATTTGTATACATGTTTTTCTTACGGAGTAAGTGCACACTAAGAAAGGACTTTCTGAAAGTGTGATAAAGGGGTAACAAAAAAGTGACAAAAAATTCACTACTTATTAATCTTTCAGTGACAAATTAAGATATCAACTTGATTTTTGGTGCGTAATTTTCATAAAAATATCTAAAAAAAGTTTAGATTTTTCGAAATTCAAACTTGAAAGGGATAAAGAAAGGTAGAAAAATCTGTACAAATCCTTCAAATTTTCCCAGTTTCTGACTATACTAAACGAGTTATTCACTAGATAAGGGCTTGCAAATATTCTTTTGATAAATATCTAAAATTAATTTTTGGGTTTTTTTTTAATTCCGATTTTTTAAGGGGTGCGATGGCGTATAGATGGTGTAAGCTTCACCAACAGAGCCACTGTTACTGTATATGCGACGCGGCTGGCTGCACATTTCTCCGGTTACTTGACTAAAAACATAAAAGTAAGGGGACCCCACCACCATAGCCTTGAGACTAAACGAGAACTACACTGACCGTCTAATTTTAATAAATTATTTCGAAGGATAATAATTTTAAAACTAATGGAAAAGGTCGTTAAGGTTCTAGTTATTTTTCTAGATTATAATAATATTTAACTAAAATATTACGAAAATTTAATGTGACTATGACGAAAATGAAGAAAATGGTGCACAGATTAACATAAGATTTTTCTTACAAAAGATTCTCAGATTGGTGCTAGCCGTTAAACTTTAGCACTATCAATCCACCTATTCTTTCTCTTCACTTGATGGTTGATTGTAATTAACAAAATATCTTAGACAAACGAATCTAGAATGCAACAGAGTTGTGTAAACCTGTATAAGTACAAATTATGGAAGTGACAAAGTACATGTGCATGTACACACTATTACTTCATGAATAATTGTTATAGCTACTTACATGAAACTACTTAATAACGTAAGAATATATATCCCAGATTATCTTACAGTTCATTATAATAATAATTATTATTAATATTTTTTTTAATTATCTTTCTTTCCATCACATTTCATTAAATGATGTGTATTTTTACTCACTTTCATATCAGCAAACTTCTTGTTATTACTTTTAATAGTTATTATTTTTTTAAAAATTTCTATATAGTTTTAGTTAACGGGGGCACATATAATAATGTTGACAAGAGTCATAAAACCATTAAAACAGTTAAATTCATTAACATAAAAAAAAAAACTCCTTTATTACTAATAGATGTATACTTGTAGATAGTAATAAAATTTATTTTTTATAACAAAACTAAATTGCAAAAGTTTATTACGCAATAAGTTATAAAACAAAATTTAAAATTAACAACGCAGTTTATATTTTATGATCACAATTAGAAAAAAATATTGAAAAAGATTTAACTAAACTTATTAAATAAAACTGTATAGATATTCGTAATTTTTTTCCTATATTGAACTTGTGAATTCTGTTTAAAACTTTTTTATCAGATCTTGAACTTTCGAAAAGTAATCTATCGAATAAGAGGGTTACAGAATAATTACCGTAATATTAAAAAGTAATTTCAGTCTGTCAATATATTAATTCAAAAATTATTCAATTGATTACTATGAAATAAGAGACTTAGTATAATAACAGTTCTTCACTTACTTCTAAAAAGTAATGAAAAAAAAAAAATTGGATAATTCTGCGTTTTATAACAACATAACTTTGAAAAATTTCAAAGCTGTATTACAGAAATCATTTTTTAATGAGTTTCGCTCTCCTCAAAAAAAAAAAAACTTGCTAATTAAAAACTATAAATTACATTGTAAAATTTTTTTTGTAACAACAACTTTCTTGTCACGAATTGATTAGTGGCAAAAAAAATAGAACTGAATATTATTAGGTAAGTCATTATCTAACTACGACGTGGAAAAGAAGACAAAAAGTTAAAAATTATAAATGATCAGAAAAGAAAGAAATTTTATAAACCATGATACAATGACTATAGTAAAAACAAAAAATATGCTACACATATTAAAATACAAAGGATTTTATAAACTAGTTAAACTGTAATTTAAAACATAACATATATTTAAATTATAAGTAAATTACATTTATTTAGATTATTTCTTATTTGAAACGTATATAGGAAAATTAAATATATTTTTCCACGGCATTTATACATAAAAAATAAAAATAACAAAACTTATAAACATCAATTACCTAGTATAAAAAGAAAAAAATAATAATAAACATAAATTAAAAATGAAATAAAATAATTTAATACTGTCACATTATTATATATTACAAAAGAAATTTTCCGCTTAAACAACGCAAAAGGATATGAGTTGACATAATTACATATAATTAATATAAAAATAATCATTTGCGGTTTTTTTTTTTCTTTTCATGTTTATAATTATGGATTCCCATATTGTTAATAAAACAAAGGAAGCAGAAATTATAATTGAGATAAAAATACATCAACTCGCCAACTTAATTTAAATTAAATTTAAAAAAAAGACGGTAATTTCTCATTCGTTTATAATAATGAACACAAAATTAAAAACGAATTATTGTGGAAAAATACACAAAATTAAATATAATGTTTTAATAATACCTAGTATGAACCTCTATCAGCACTGCATTATAAACTTAAACTATCACCGGTGTTAATTAACATATTATACCAAACATTCTATATCAAACATTAAAATTCTATATCAAATTAAGGTTTATTTTTTTTTTAAATCAGGTGGATAAAGCTAAACAAATAAAACAATCTTTTTTTTTGGTGAAGAAAAACAATTAACATTATGATTTTCATAAAAAATTGAAATTTCTAATATTTTATTATCAAAAAGATATGAAGCTCAAGTAGTATATAACTACTTATTTGTCAACATAATTTTATATTTTAAAATAATGTTTGATGATTCATCATGTTTTACAGTCATAAAAGTAGCACAACTTCCGGTTTTACCCCTTAATGTTAATTTTAATATTGTAATAATTGCCTATTTTTATTAGGATAAGCGCGTAAAAACTTGTTAGATTTCCCACAGCAATTAGTTACTCTTTACGAAATACAACAATTACTTCTATAGTAAATTATTCTGGTTAAAAAAAAACCATTAAACTAAATTATCTACACATAGATTACGTTTATTCGCCTAGTAAATGGGAAGGAGAGAAAATGAATTCTTGTGCAATTTGACTGCTCAGTATATTCCAACTTCAAAAAACATTTGTCCAAAATACATTATTCAACAAAACAATTTAACTTCACACTTGAAAAAGTAATTTATCAAATAAAATAAATGTTTAATTTTAATAATGAAATTAAAAAAAAAAATTTTTATTTATTTTTAATGATAAATTAGAGAATGAAACACAATAACACTACAAATTTAATTAAATTTCCAATCTGGATAGCATGGTTACCGATCTCAAAATATTTATTATACTAGTGAAACGTATGTAAGTTGTGTTATAATATCACATAACGATTATTTAATTTAGTAATTCAAATGTGAAATTGAAAATTTTCTATTTAAATTTTATTTTAAAATTTCACTAAATATTTTGTAACAATAAAACTTTGAAAAATTTAGAATCCTAAAAAATAGACTAAATGCTATTTTTTATTTTAGATAAATGGAAATTAATTAAATGGGATTATTTTTTTTACAATTAAGTTTAAATTCCCTAGCCTTTGGTTTTGGTACATGTTAAAAAACTTTGCCATATTAATATCAACCAAATGAAGAAGCATGGTGTGTTGGTTTGTTTGTTGTATGTGCTCACATTTTTACTTTAAATGAATCGAGGTTTATGAATCGTTCAGAATAAAGCGTTGAAATGCAAGTTATTAAAAAACGACTCATTCATCTCATCAATTTTTCTAATTTATTTATTTATTTTTTTTTATATATCAACCAGATGAAGTAGCATGGTGCGTTCGTTTGTTTGCTGTATATGATCACTTTTTTACTTCCTTGTACGAAGTAAAGGAAGTATTGTGATCGCGAAAAATGTCAGTTTTCAGATTTCAACGGAAATATTCATTCTGTCCATCCCTGGATCCATTTTGACTAGTTTCAGGGTGACTTTGTATGTGTGTATGTATGTATATCGCATAACTTAAAAACGATTAGCCGTAGGATGTTGAGATTTTGGATTTAGGACTGTTGTAACATCTGGTTGTGCACCTCCAATTTTGATCGCAATCGATTGGTCCAAAAGAGCCAAAAATCCAAAACATTTGGATTTTGGGTTTTTTCTTAACTGAAAGCTTAAACTCTTTCAGCTTTTCAACGATATATCATAAGTTATACTTATTTTCATTGATTCCAGAGTTATAACCAAATTCAATCTTAATTAATGAAATATTTTGATCTTTAACTGCCACTTCAATACGTATAGGTATACACAACCATATCTACAAAACAACGTACTCCGAATAAATACAACAGTCTTTCTATACTGTATTAATGTATACGTATATGCGTAGAAAGAGATTAAAAGAGCGGGAGAAAGAAACAGAAGCGGAATCAACGTGTTTCTTTACTTTATATTAAAGTAAACGTATTTGCGCATATGCGTAAGTATACAGAGACAGATAGACATACAGAGAGAGAGAGAGAGTGAGAGAGAGAGAGAGAGAGAGAGAGAGAGAGAGGGGGGGGGGAGAGAGATAGAGAGAGGGAGAGGGGGGAGAGAGATAGAGAGAGAGGTGTATACACCTCTTAATCAAATACCAGTACCAATAACCAATACCAAAACAGAGAGAGGTGTATTGGGAATCTGATTCCCAATACACCTCTCTCTGTTTTTTCTACCACCACTCATTCTATATATGTTATACGCATATATGTATAAATTCTCGCTCCATGTCTTTCTCTCCTACATATATGCTTAGCGACTCGTGACGATTCTTTAATACGAGTCAGCTATTTTTTTCTTCACGCAAAAGACTATCACAAAAGTGCCTTGCACAGCGCGGCAAAATAAGTTTTCACTTCAACAATTCAATAACAACAATAAAAAACATCTGAAGTTACTATGGGAAATAAAATTTTATGAACTTTTCATAAAAAAAAAAAAAGATTATATATAACTAAATAGGCGTACAAAGAAGTCATGTAGTGTCACATTATTAAGATACCTGTAAGTCTGTATATTAAATATATTTGGATAATTTTGTTACGTTTTGTCCAATAATATTTTCCAGCAATATTTTTACATGTTGCTAATATATTTATAAACTATCTCAATGACTAACGAAATCAAATTTTATGATAAAACACCCCTAATGAATTATTTTAAATTTCCAAAAACGTACCAAGCACCTTTAGCGACTGTGATACGTAATTATTATTAACTACAAGGAAAATAATAAAAATCATTGCAGAAAAAATAAAAATTTTTTTTATTCTTTACGTAATAATTAAATAAGATATCAAGCAAAGTTTTAATGTACAAATATAACATTAAATTTGATAAGTTAAAAAATTTGTGAACTATTTTCCACTCGTTTCACAACGAAATTGTAATATTACATTGTAACAATTGTAATATTACAATAGCATTTATATGCTATTTTATATATAGATTATCTTATAAAATATCAATGGATCTAATGAATTAAATCACTTCGTATCTTACCGATTTGTAGATCAGGAAAAAATCTCAAATGAGTAGTAGACGAAAAGTTCCAGTCAATTAAAATTTTGTATACATCGTTAAAAATGGTGGTAATAACACAATGGGAATTAAAATAACAACCGATTTTTCAAAAAGAGATTTTTTTTTACCG
This sequence comes from Zanna intricata, assembly GCA_010016005.3. Lineage (NCBI taxonomy): Eukaryota > Metazoa > Arthropoda > Insecta > Hemiptera > Fulgoridae > Zanna > Zanna intricata. The sequence continues at coordinate 18,355 of JAAAKQ030490920.1, forward strand.
CAGTCTAGCAAGCAAATGAATAAAACGCAATAATGATAAAGCACGGTACAGCCTCCTATATTATTGTATTTGGTAACACAACGGTCTTAATTTCAGTTCGACTTAGTTACAGTAAAAGTATTAGTCAGCGTTTTTATTCTATTTATTCAGTACAGTCAGTCACTTCAGTCAATAATATTGTAAGAACATGCACATTCCACTATACAAAACACTTGTAATAATGTTATACTAACCTGTTTATTTCTTTCTAGATTTAACAGGAAAACAACATTTTATTTATTATCTACGAACATTTTCTTTATTATTATTTTTTAGTTAGTCATGAGATGTTTGAATGATTTTTTTTTGGCGTAGGCCTAATGCAATAATTATAGTGTCGAAACCCATATGACAAAAAAAAAGATAGGTTTTAAAATTTATTTCTTTGCATACATTAAAATATAGGAAAGTATATAAGAATAATTTTAATTACAAATATAAAAGAAAGTTCAGAAACGTTAAAAAGTAATTTAAATCCGTTTTACATTATGCATTTGTCAACATTAAAATAGAAATAAAATTTGTTTCTTCGGAGTAATCTCAGAAACTAAATAAATAATTAGAAAATTTTATGCACTTTTCATTAAAAATAAAAGAAAAAAAAAATATTATATATAACTAAATAGGCGTACAAAGAAGTCATGTAGTGTCCCATTATTAAGATACCTGTAAGAGTCTGTATATTAAATATATTTCGGATAATTTTGAAAATTTTAAATATAGATTTTAAACTCTGAATCTCGAATTATAAAAGCGATATGGCAATTATAACAATCCACCCTCTTTGATAACTGTAATAATAATATGATTTAGTAATTAGATAAATAAGTAGTAACCAGTGATTAAGTGAATACTGCTTATCATAGAAAAAATTTCCAGCTCTCTTGCCTCCCAGATTCTCGACTATCCACACCTACTTCAATCAACGATAACGATAATTGAAATACAGTGATATTCGAACTACTGTTTGTTTCAAAGTATAATAAAAGTATAATAAAAAATAAATAATACATGCTTTCATAGAAGTTAAGACTCCTTCCTTTAACCATCTAACTTAAATCGAAATATTACGATACTCAAATCGTAGTTTAACGGTTAGTATTTTTTTCCACGAAAAAACTATTGAAGAACTTTTATTCAATTAGTTCGTTAATTAATAATTAGTTAATTAATTAGTTCATTAAAATTTTTACTTTAAAAATTAAGCAAAATTTTTATTGGTTGAAATATATATAACCTAACCTTTTTATTCAGTATGTGAAAAAAAATTTTAATTTTTGATGAAATAACGAAACTGATTATAAAGGAACTTGCATTGAAGTACGGTATCTTTAACATAATATAATTATAGTAGAAATTTCCCGTTTGACATTTCTGTTTAAAATTGAATCGTTATGCATTAAAAAAATAATTTCAATGTTGAAATCTTTACAATATAATCTATAATAAATTTAAATTTTTTTTTGAAATTTCAAATGGGTTTCTCTGTCCATACTGAATCCCAAAACTGCCCTTAGCGTCTAAAGATACTCGAATTTTGAATTAATTAATATTCTTTTACTAATACTCATGTAACTGATAACTTTCTTTTTTATATTTAAAATATTTAACTTTATATTATCTCTAAATTTAAACGATGTTTTGATTATTTCTGAATATTTACATAATTTTTCTTTTTGAACATTAATTCAGAAAAAAAAAAAGGTTACACACAACCCCAGCAATGAATTTAACATAACAGTATGTTTACGTTCAAATACAATTCACGTGTCTGGCAGAAGATGTACAGTTTTTTTTTTTTAGATTATTTTTGGACATCTCGTAATTGATTAATTATATGAAATGTAGTATGAATATTTGTGCGTTTGTTAATTTTACTTTATTCTAGAATGAAAACTGATATTAATGATAGTTTCAGAATAAATTTATCCTACTTGGGAATCGATAATTTTACCCATTATCTTTTTTGGAGAATATTCAATCTTTCCTTCCGTTGCGAATAGTTGTAAATAATTTTTTTAGTATTAATTCTTTTTGGAAATAAAGCATAGGTTCTGTTTCTTTGTTAGCGTCAATAATTTTTTAACACTTTTTTTTACTTAATTTTAAGTTAAACATTTTTTGAATTTAACAATTACAATTTTTTTTAAAATTGGAATTTTTTTTTTCAAATTTAAGTGGTAGCGCCGTAACGGTTAACTATTACTGTTTTAATGAAAAAATTTTTTCTCTGTAGTGAATTCTTCCAAAACAGTTAAAAGGGTAAACCTTTGAAGGAAAATTCATTTCCTGCTGGTAATAAGAATTTAACTTAACTATAAAAAGTTGAATTCTTTTAGTAAGGATACATTAAAGAAAAAAATATTAATTTTTGAACTACGAAATCCGTTTTGTTTAAAGAAAAAGGAACTTGAAATTTTGCTAGAGATTTAAAAAAAAAAACTCACTTATTTTTTAACTGGAGGAGTTAGGATTATGTAAACTAAAGTAATATTTAGGATCCACTTTGTCTTAAAAAAATTCATTTCCATGCTCGTAAGGATGTGGTACTGGATACCACCTTGGCTATTACCCAAAACTGTATTACTAATATTAAGTTAACTAAATACTTCTGCTTCCACTTTTTAAAAATGATCTGATATAATAAAGATCACAAAATCAGAAAATTATTTACACTATAAAACTATTCCTAAATTTTATTTACTTATTATTTTTTTTTTTTTATCTTAATTTGTAGTTAAATCTAAAATAGTAACACAGTATTCAAGATTATCAAATAATAAACCAATGGATTAATTGTTATCAATAATTGCTTAATATAAACAACTATTTATACATTAAAATGGGAGTTACGTGCGAGGTCTATTATAAAAATTTACAAAAAATAATCTACGAGGGTGGTCTGAAAAGTTTCCGACCTAACAAAGATACAAGAAATTTTTTTTTTATTTTTCAACATAGTCTCCTTGTACCTCTACACACTTCTCCCAGCGATGCTCCCATCTCTGT
>JAAAKQ030490931.1:0-21401 GCA_010016005.3 Zanna intricata
ACAAATGAAAATTTAGACTGATTTACAAAATTAAAGAAAAATTATTGCCTCGGGTCATATTGACCCGAACAGTACATTTGTATAGTAAATGGGAACAGAACAGCAGAGTTAATATGCCAATACATCTGAAAAAAAAAGAGTAATTACAATTATTTGTGAAGAGATGTAAAAAAACAATAAGTTACATTTACATTATCTTCATTTTTTATTTTCCTTTTGTGTTCAATGAAGTCCTCTTTTTATCATCCAAGAGTAGTCGCTCATTACAGATTCATCCCATCTGCCTTGATAATGTTGTTCCATCTGCAGTATATCTTGGTGGAACCTTTCTCCTTGCTTGTCACTGATGTCACCCAAGTTTAAAGGGAAAAGTCTAAATGAGAATGTAAAAAATCAATTTTCAATGAAATTCTGCAGCCTAAATTTTTGTCATTCATTATAAGCTGATTATGGTTATCAGATTATTTGTATACAAAAAAACCAGTAAACAACATCTTTGAAGACTTCAATGCTGCTAGTTCTTTAGAATTCAGTTTGCTGTCAAATATATTTTTACAAATTAATTTTTTTTGTGGCCCATTGAATATTCCCTTTTAATTTAGCTTTATTTAAAAGTGAAAAAACTGCCAATCATGAATAAGTACATTCATAACTGGACGTATTTCAATGTCCAGTTCAGACATTAGCCCCCTAACATCATAGCAAGAACAAATTAAACCATCTCTTCTAAAATATTTCAGTAAATTTCCGTTCTTAAAAACAGCTAACTCTCATATATATATATATTTCATAAAGTAAATTCTTTTTATAGATACCAGCCCAGTAGTGTCAATACATTTATTTGTCACTTTGGGAATAGCTGGCACTGACATAAGCAAAGGAGACACTTTATTAGATATTATGTAGGTTATCTTGAGAAAAGACTTATTAAAAAAAATTATAACTATTAAGGTGCTTATGATATAAGGAACATATGAGATATCATCTCTACATTCTTACTTTTAAAAAAACTATTATTTTTTGTGAATAAAAATTGTGTGTAAATAAATAGAATAAAACTAAATTTCTGTATTACATCTTCAAAATAATCCTTTCCTTTACAGTCCTAAATATTAAGCTTCCTTAATTCAAAACCAAGTTCTTGCTAGTTAACAAATTGTTATTTGATGATTTCAAAAAGGCAAAATATTACTGAATTATTTTTCAACTTCAATGTTTATCTACTTTTATGACTTCCACCATAACTTGGTAATTTGAATAATGGATTGTCATTCTGCTCAAAAAAAACTATTTAAGATTTAAGTACCTAATACTACAAAATTTATACAAATGGCAAAAAGAGTTATCAAGATATCAATGATCTAAGAATTAACACAACTACTACTAATAAATTTGAATATGAAAAATTGCCATACTAATGTCATAAGTGTAAAAACATTTCATATGTATATAAGAATCCTTTAAAACCTTATCTAATGGTAACACTATGTATTGTTATAGACTATACATAACACTATGTATAGTTATAGTTTCCACAAAGTGATAGAATTATTGGAACTACTGGTGTCAGGGTTATGCCTGTTCTTACAGAGCAGGATGGGGAAACACTTTTTTGAGGGCTCAGGACTGATGAAGTAGGCTAAAAGACAGACAATCTAAGAATGGTCCTCTAGGTACAGTTGTGTCATAAGATGACACCCATTATCAGAAAAGTATTGCGTTATAAAACCTAATAGACAGCTTGCAAATGGATTGAGAAAATACAACATTGTAAGAGAAATGAAATAAGATGCAAGAATAGCACTTCATAACATTCGCAGGCAATATTAAACAGGAGCATTAGAAAATCTAGTTGCTAAAGTAGAGGTAAAGATAAGCTTATAGCATTGCAGGAAGTAAAATAGCTTGGCAGTGACACATTGGACAAAGTATAATTTATGGAGGAACAGTAAAAATAAGTGTTGATCATAGTGTTCCTTCTACAAGATTACCTTATGAAAATAATAAAATTAAAATTTATTTGTTACAAAATATTATTTAGCATATAGTTTTGGGGGAGGTTGAACATCATTTATGGAATTTTTGGTCATTCACCAAATAACCATTTGGCAAGCACTAAATTATTTATATAATATTACATTTTTTATTACCAATAATAATTTGATAAATAACCATTTATTGTGGTAATTTGGTGAATAATCTAATGGAATTGGTGGTAACTGAGAATGACCAAATTAAAAGTAGGTATTTTGATCATCTGAAAAAAATAAATGAATGACAATTTTTATGATATACTAAACAGAACATTTTTGTAATTTATAATCAAAATTAGGTTAAGCAAGACAAAAACCAGAAAAGAAGACATTACAAAACCAACTATTAGTAATCATCTAACCTTAATATCTTGAAATATAAATTTATTTCTTCTACCCAGTAAAAGGCTTGAATGTAAAGAAAGTTACTATGTTTCCACACTAAGAATTTCATGATGGATATTATCCTACTCAAATACTGAAACCCAAATAAAATATGTGAAACTTTTAAGTTTAGATATGTATATACAATTTTATTAAATTTCAATTTCATCTTAAAGAAGCCTACAGAGAAAACTCAACACACATAAGAATAAGGCATATAATGACAGATTAACGGATTCTTTTTAACTATTTTTTATAAAGAATCAACTTGCAAAATTTTTCCTTGAATTTCAAGAAGACTTATTACAATATTTCAGTAAAAATAAATTGATAACCACAATTTTTCAGCAAATGCTTCACCAAACACTTAAAACAATATGAACTGATTAACTGCCTTTAACATTCTTAAAACATTATTTTTTAAACATTAATCATGTATATTCTTTTAATGGTAATTACAGAAATCAAAACTGAATTGTAAGTAATATTGATCAGATGTTTCAAATTGTGGAAAAATCTATGGGATTCATCCTCTATGCTGAAGGGGATTCTGTTTGGATTGGGAGGCCTTTATTTTTATTTATTAAAAATAATTAAAATATTTTTTATAGGTTAATTTCACAAACTTTTGGGTACATCTTATAAATGGGCTCTAGCAGCACAATCATTTACTAACAATGTAAACCTTTTCTATCCACTATCAAGTGGATAGAAATTCTATCACTATCATTTTAAGAGTAGAAATAGATATTTACAAACAAAAAGATGTAAAAATGTATTAAAAAGAATAAAAATTATATATAATTAAAACTTGTTGAAAAATTGTCAAAAAAAGATGAGTTAAGAATTGATGACTCAAATGCGAATGGATTGAGAAAACACAACATTGCGAAAGAAATGAAAAAAGATATAAGAATAGCACTTTGTAACATTTGCAGCTGCCGCCCCCCATGGTGCAAGTGGTAGCATCTCAGCCTGTCATCTGGAGGTCCCAGGTTCGAATCCCGGTCAGGCATGGCATTTTTTATACATGCTACAATTCATACATCTCATCCTCTGAAGATATACCTTAACAGTGGTTCCAACAAAAAATACATTTGCATCCAGTATTATTAACCAGGAGCATTTGAAAATCTAGTCACTAAAGTATTTAGATATCAATTACATAATGTGTTCTCTACATTTAATATGAATATAATCATAATATGCTGAATTTTTTTTGCTCCGTTAGCATTCATCCAAACAGAAACAGTTGTAATAGTTTAATATTAGTAATCTATGTCCATTATGTGTGAACCTATTCACACTTTGGAAAAATTATTTAATATAATCTATATGTTAGATTCCTAAGTATATAATAACTACATTCTATTGTACGAAACTATACAGACAAGGCATAATCAATTTCATGAGTTACAGAAGCAAGAGCTTAAACAAACTAACTTGTTATTGCTAATATATCTCTGTATACAATAAGTATTGCAGTTTTGTTTTATTTCAAACTTCAACCTTATATCTATTTGTAAGGTAACCTACTAACCTTCAGAGTTTTTAAATTATGTAAAAATCATAAATAAAAACGTAGGAGCACCTGTTTTCAAAAACCTTGATAACAAACATAATACCAGAACCCAGTGTGTTGGCATAACCAATTCCAATGGCACTTTTCACAGAAAAAGATAAAAAAAAAAAGATTATAAATTATATAAATAAGGGACAGAAGGCATAAATGATCAGACCCTGACAGACTATGAGCCTCCTAGTAACCTGCAGTATTTGTTTTCCCTACAAAAACTGATTTTCAAGGACTTCCTTTAGTATTAAAACAATGCAGCAACATTCCAAATCTATCTAAATTAGTATACAATCAACCTGCAACCATAAAATGAGAATAAATGCAGTACTTAAAAAAAAAAAATTTACAAAAAGTCTTTTGTAATTAAGTTCACATCCGGCACACAGTAAAAAAATTTTTCCACAAGAATGATAAGAGTTTAAAATCATAGTTCAGGAAACATCAATTCGAATCAACTGGTTAATTTAAAGAACAAGGGAAAGCAAAATACAAAACTTTACACTAAAAATCTGATAGTGATATTGTAATTCAATTAATAACACAAAACTGTTTTTCAGTAATATAAAAAGGTTTAATTTTATTTCTTGATATATTGTGTAACATTTATGTAATAATGCTTCTTTTTTTTCAACATTCTACAAAATACATCAGAGCTGTGAAAAGCAAAATTTTCCCTTTCTCAAAATTTTGACTCAATTCTGAAGAGTTGTTACATAAAAAAAAAAATGTTTACAATAATTAAAATGTTTAATTCATTAAAATTATGATTAAATACTGTCCAAATAATCTTTTTTTGTAAGTAATCTTCATACAATGAGGAATTTAAAACTTTTATAGAACTAAATGTACTCAATACATCATTTCAGTTTTGTAAAAATTCCAGTCAATAAAAACAAAAATTGTATATCTCAATATAATAAAATTTATTGATACTTAGTGTTCTGTACAGCATATTATTACTTTATAATAATCTAAATACAAACATTAATAATTTGTAGTATATAACTTCATAACTTATATATATATAAAAAAACTACATTTGATTTTACCATCAGAACTTAAAAAGCTATTAAGCAATATCTACACAACAAAATATTTTCATCATAAAAAGACAAAACATAACTACAACAGTATTTTCATTGCCACAAATAAGTAAATTCCTACCTATATAAAATAATTACCACACTGCTAAATATAAGAATGAAATTTATTACGATTTAAAGAACTGTTTTTTAGAATCAATTTCTATTGTGGATCCTCTTAGTTCTATCCTGTCGTACAAATTAATGGTGTTTAATACTGTTACCAGAGAGGGAGAAAATATGAAGAAAGATAACCAAATAAAAATTAACTATTTAATAATGTACAAAGGTGGCCAAGATAATCATCTCTAATACACAAACACAATTAATTCCCCCAAAGTAATTATGCCATAAAAAATGCAATAAATCTATTTCTTTTATTTTTAATAATAATAGTAAAAAAAAGATATTAAAATATATTTGACACTTTCAGCAATAGCAAAAGTGGTTTGGCTGCCAACAGTTTGGCAAGTAGCATGTCTAAGAGTACATAACAAAGTAATATTCTTCTTTTTATATGTTCTTACATGTAATCAAAATGTATTCTTCAAAATTCAAAACTTGGAACTCCCAACATAAATGAAAAACAAATTATCCATATATATATATATATATAAATAATAGCATATAAACCAAAATAGCACAAAAGTAATAAAATTTAATATAAAAAAAAAAAAAATTACAGTAAAATATATATATCGCAAAAAGAAATAAAAATTGTCAACTAAAATAAAATTACCATGTCGGCTACATTATCTACGAGATTATGCTGCTGAGTTAAGAAATTGCAATTAAAATGTCTTTTTTAAAAGTAACATATAACCTTAAAAAAAAACTTTAAAAAATTAGTATTTTAGTATAAAATACACTTATTTTTTTAAACCGTGATACTTACCTCTAGACAAGAGACTGCACCAGTAAGATATAAAACCAGTTGTTAACATTATATATATTACTAGTGTTACCAATAAATAATATCACATTTAAGATAACATAATTTCATTTCAGAGGATGTAATTTCAAGCTTAATTGTTCATTATTTAGATTTAGTTTAAAAGCTTACACTAATGGTATTACCTATTGATATTAATAGTATAACTGCACAAAAATAATTGGCAACAGCATGGAGTTAACAATGTGAAGCACATCTACAACAAACTTTGTTTATTGTTGAAAATGTAGATCTAATTAATTCTATTAAGATCTTACTTACACATCTTATTTTTTTAGGATGCTTTAGAAATTTAGCTGTTGTGGAACATGTAAGGAATGCAGTCAGTCAACTTTCTATCCAAAACCCAGTTACAAAAGTCTGGGTAAGTAATTCAAGGAATATAATCTTTAAATACAAAAAAAAAAAAGAGAAAAAAAATTTATTATAATGCTACATGACATAACAAAAAAAAAAAGTAACAATAATTACAACATATTTTGTTTAACAATAAATTTAGAAGTAGCATATGATTACTAAAATTAAGTAGTTGGTAATGATAGATAGGTATTTTTAAAACAATATTTTTTCCATTTCATATCAAAACACCACTCTCTAAATAAATATTAAAAGATAATGCTTGTCAGAAAAATAAAACAGTAAAAATACCAGACAAGCATAAAACTAGATTTAATAAAAGTATTATCTTGCATCCAGATAATCTGCATTATTAAAAATTTATATCATGAAAGTAATTCATACAATCAACAACAAAATTAATTTGCAATTTTTTCCATTTAAATGAAATGTCAAGGAAAAGAATTTTGAATTCATTACATATAGCAAAGTATCATTACATTATGATCATTTAAATAATGCACTAACAATATAACTACAATAATATGAGAAATACAGCAGAGGTCTAAATATCTGACATTTGGTCTCATTCTATGCAGTCTGTAGCAAACCATTGATTTCATAAGTATTTTGAACTATACTACTTAAAAAAGTAAACTGATCAAAACATGATGATTTCATTGAACACTACGTTTCATGTTTCTTAAACTTTGGCTTCAAATACCTTCATTGTAAACAAAATATTCATTTTTATTTTAATAACATGAACAGAAATACTTTTCTTTAACTTAAAAATAATCATACTTTAAAGCTATCTACAATCATGTAATTAAGAAAAAATCGAACAATTGATTTATTTATCTAAAATAAGAAATTGAGAATATCAATTTAAAAATATAAACTTTTGCATAAACAAACCTAATTTTAAAATGTTTTTAAAACATTAGAACATCTTTAATTGTCTTAGTAACTACCCTCAGTACTGCGCTATTCTCTTACTTAAGTGACAATTCACCAGAGTATGGTTAAAAAGAATGTTTGAATTATTCTGATCATTTTATACATTGCTACTGTATATTTGTAAGTTTTATAAATATGTTTATATAAATATTTATATTTAAGATTTAAATAATTATCATCTTTTGTCTGCAAGATGTGGTTAAAAACTATGAAATGCAAAATCATACAAAAACATAACTAAACAAACTCGCTTTTCAAGAACAGTTACGTAGAAATATGGTAAAGATGACTGAAAATTTTAAAATCATTTCATTATAAAGCTTGGTTTAAGTTACCGATGCAAAACTTTATATTTTTAAATTAAATTCAAACAGTGCGTAGTTACCAAACCAAAAATATGTTAGTTACCTAATTACTTTACTACTTTACAGATGACATACAGAACACATTTTTTTGAACAACATAACTTTTGTTACATGTCAATATCAGCATTATATGACAATGTAAGAATATTATATTTTAAGAACAAAACAATATATGTAAATATGTTCAAAACAGAAAAAATTCGGGTAAAAGCAAGCTAAATATACATAGAGAAATAAATTTTTTGGTGCTTATTTTCTTTCCGTTTATTATTGCACTATGGCAATCTTACCATTCTACTACAAGAATATATACATGATGAAAAAATAAAACTGAAACGAACTGCTATGAACGTTTGAAAAAAAGAAAAGAGTACTAGTCTCAAGATTCAATTTTGTAGTCTTCAATTCACTCCAAAATCATTTTACTCACAGTAAGTTAAATAAAATCACTCCACTTCAGAAAAAGAAACTGAAGTGTTAGAAGGTTTCTTCTACCTATTTATATCAATTGTAAACAGCTAAACAAAATTGCAAAATCAAAAGGTTTTTTTATGCTTTTCTATGGTTTCATGAAGAACTAATGCAAAATTTAATAGAAGGTAAAAAACTTCCAAATACATTCTGTTCTGAGCCTTCAATGTCAATGGATAAACTAATTAACAGATATTTTCTAAAACAATTTCCATTTATGAGAAAAAATTCTGCAAGATGCTGTAACGCTTATTTTGACTGCCAAAAACTTAAGACAAAGAAAGACAAGAAGACCAAAATTTTATTGTCATTACAACAATGTGTTGCATCATGCAAAATCATTTTTAGGAAAATTAAAACTTATATTTTTACGTTTAAATAAATATTGATGAACACGCTCATTGTACTTTATCAAATCAAAAATTTATTAAATATTAATTGTTCTTGTATTAATTAATATGTCATTTTAATTTATTATTAAAATGTTAACATATTATATGTAAAAATAAATAGCAAACTCTGAAGTACAACATATTAATTGCAAACTAAATGGAAATTGAAGGAAATTCGTATATTAAGAAAAATAGAACAAATGCCCAGTTCACAGTGAAAAGAAACAAATTTCTGGGCTGGATCATTCAATATGGTGTACACACTTCCAATACAGTTATCTACTTTAAAATTATTATACTAAGGATACTATTATTTCACAAAATCATAGTTAGAAACAACAAAAATTCAAATAAAAAATACAATAAAATTAATGAAGTAACTTAGCTGTAGTATTTATCACTATCCTTTCATCTTATGTAGTTTTCTAAAATTCAATGTTTGTTTTAACAAGTCGTTTCTCCAAAAAAAATTAAAGTTGAAAATCCGTAAAGATAAAAAAAAACCTGTTATTGTTTATCCACATATAATTAAAAGTACCAAGAACAAATCAACAGCAAAGAAATATATTAATGGCACACCCATCACTTGTGAATACATCTCAGTTTTATTTGACATCTAAGGAGGAATTTTGTTCTAGCCAAACTGTAATTTTAAATTTTACATCATTTATTTAAATAAAAAGAACAATAAAAACTATATTTATTTAAATATTTCTGCTCTCTTTCTTTTCTGTTTAGCCTCCAGAACCACCGTAAGGTATTACTTTAGAGAATGATATATATGAATGTAAATGAAGTTAGTCTTGTGTAGTCTCAGGTCAACCATTCCTGAGATGAGTGGTATTAAATACTTCCTGCCTTTGGTAAAATTGTGAATTACCAAATATTTTCAAGTACAGTACAAATTAAATTATTTTACACTGAAAAATGAGAATTACTTTTTTTGCAAAATAAAAACTTGAGATAAAATAGATATTATGACAAATGAATTCTTTTGTAATTACTCGAAAGTACTTTACATATTTATTATAATTCCACCCGTACAAAAAAATTGAATGCAATTTAAAAACAAAATGGTCAAAATTATATTGCAGAAGATACATAAAAAATTCTAAAATTGTAAGCTATATCAAACATACTTTTGAATTTACTACTGAATAAGAATTTTTATAAAAATCAATTAAATTATAAAATGTTAACAGTACACAAGCAAATCAACAAAAAAAATTCAACACACAGAAAATGATTTACATTTCCCAATGGTATAAAATGACATTCTGAATAAAATCCAGTTATAGGCAATTTGACCTTAAAGAATAAATGCTATGCAGATAATTCATAATTAAATATCATAAAAAGTAGAGTGTAAGTAACAATAGATAGAAAAAAATGTAAAAAAAAGTATAATAAGTTACATTCAGAAAAGTAACAGTAGATTTCTATCAAAATATATGGTGAGGTCCATAGAAGTTCAGAATTGATAGTGATTTTTCTTAATTTACATAGACAGAAAATGATCTCAATAAAAACATGTAAAATGTACAATCCGACCTGATTTTTTTTTTTTTTAGATTACAGGGAAAGATTTTAAAACTTAATTTGCTGCTAATGTAATGTTTTCTAACATATGTTATACCTTGATTTCAATTCATAATGGATTTGTGAAGCATTTCCATTTTTAATGTACATGAAAAGTTGAACAAGTTTTTTAAGAATTTAATATTATATAAAAAAGAAAACATTTCATAAATTTATGAAATTACTAAGCAAGAATATTTTTACTACACATAATTTGAAGCCATCAAAATAAACAACTTTGCTTTTGTGATTATTAGTACAATGGTGATTTGAAAAACCTAATTGAAAATCCCAATAAATACCACATTTTACAAAAATAAGTTTTCTATGTAAAACACTAAAGTGTTACATGTTGTGGAAATTCAATATCATTATAAAGAATATAAGTGATATCAAAACTGATAGTAGCTTAAGAATTTACAAACATTCACAATGAAGAAAGGAAACTGTTGCTACTGAGAATAACAATGATAAAAACAGAAGTTTTTGTATTATGATTCAGCAACTGTCAAAAGTTACCTTTTTACAGATTTCATAAAGCACCGTTTACAAAATGATGAAAAGTCACAAACTTTGAGATCAGTCAAAAAACCAACAGATCTTTATAAAAAGTAGCAAATTATATTAACTTGCGAACTTAAACAATGAAGAAATGATTAATTTCTCAGCTACTTAAACCCAGGGTGGTAAAATTCTCTAAAGCTTAATTGTTAAAAACTGCCTCTTTTAGAAAAAAAAAATCAAGTATCAGCTTTTATATATTTTAGATAGGAAATTTATATTGAAGTTCATGATAAAAACCAATATATAAAAATCACAATGCAACTTTTAACATATTTTTTGTGTAGTCCTCTTGCATGAGACTCAATCTACTGATACTTGGTATAGTAGCAGTGATATTGCTTAATGATATTTTTCATTATGCTTCTACTAATTTGCTTATAGCCAATAGAATAGACCTCTATAATAAAATAGAATAGACCTAGAATAGACCTCTGATTATAAAATAATAACATTATTCAATCTGCTTTCTATATCTTTTATTAAGATATTCAACAATGTGATTTTAATTATTATTATACTGACACTAAAACAATTAACAAAAGATTATGGCAAAAAAAATCATAATAAAACTTACAAAGGGTGTACCATTGACATAAAGAGTTCACATTCACAAAATAAGTATAATACCAAATATGACAGTTATTAGAATATTGTCACATCGGTCATCTTTATGAACTCCATTTAATAAAAACAAATGCTTTAATCCCCCCCTACAGCCCAGACTTAGTACCCCAAGTGGCTCATTTATTTGTTCCTGCAATTGAAGAAATTTCTATTTAATCAGCATTATTACATAAATGTTATCAAAAGTGCTGTAGTCACAAGCAACATCATTTTAGGGTTATCATAAATTGATTTCACACTATAGTAAATGTTAGTGAAAATTATGCTGCAAAATTGTTTAAGGTACGTCTTTTTTTTTCTAATAATGAAATTGTTTAAAATTAATTAGTAATTTTTTAATGGCCTAATTATAACTACTTTCCTAACATGAATAAAATATAATAATAATAATACTTGTAGTAAAATATGAATGGGTCGGAGTGAAAGCGGTATAAGTCAAGAAAATTTCATTTTTGACTTATACCTTAATATGTACTTATTAATGTCACATCTGTTATGGGACGAAGTGGTATAAATCTAATACAAAAATTCACCGAATGGCAGCAGCACCTTTAAAATGGTCTGACCGGTTTGAGAGAAAGCCTTTAGAGGCTAAATGGTATAAGTCAGTGTTGAGTGCACGTCCTAGTCTGCGAGTCTGTTCGCTGAGCGAATGCTTGTAATAAAAAAGTATACGATGGATTTGAGTGACAATTCTTCATCTACACTTACAGGTAATTATTATTCTGTTATAACTATTATGTTACTTGTTACAATTTTATGTAGATAAGCTTTGCTTATCAGCTTCTTTGGAAAATTATATTTTTATTTTCAACGATTGTCATTTAAAATTCCTATATTTCATCTGCAGCTTTTATGATTTAGTTACTTGTGTAATAAACTTAAGTTTACTATTACTTTGTGTTATTTAAATATGTATATGTATATAGTAAATTAATTTCATTCGCATTATTGTCAATGTTTTTCTGTGTTTTAGATGACGAAGCAGTGGAAACAGCTCCTGAAAATGAGAAACCCAGAAAACACCAAAAGCATCCTGAAAGTCACAAACAGGCTATTAGGAAAAAAAGAAGTAAGAGTCAGGAATATGAAACCTTAAGTAAGATAACTGTAAAAGGTAAGAAATTTGAAAATAAAAATTGTAACTGTAGTAACTTATGTCTCGAAAATATTACTTCAGATGAAAGAAAAGTTATTTTTGACAACTTCTGGAAGATGGGAAACTTTTCTAGACAAAATTCTTATTTGAGCGGATTAGTTAAACGGTTGTGTGTAATGCAACATCATCCCAGGAATGCTGTTAAAGGACCTAAACAAGCTACATACAAGTACTTCATAAAAGTCAGAAATGAAAGTATACGTGTATGCAAAATATATTTTTTGATACTTTTCAAATTTCTAACGGCCGATTAGCTCGTGGATTAAAAAAGGAAGAATTGGGAAAAGAACATGGAGAAGACTTAAGAGGAAAACAAACTCCATCTAATAAAATTTCTGAAGAATTAAGAGAAAATGTACGGCAGCACATAAGACAATTCCCTACATACATCAGCCACTATACTAGACGTCAGAATCCTCATAGGAAATATTTAAGACCAGACTTAAATGTTACTAAAATGTACGAACTTTATAAAATTGATTGTCAAGAAAAAGAATTACCTTCAGTAAAACAGCATCTGTATAGGGAAATATTTAACAATGAATTTAATTTATCTTTTCTGTTGCCGCGAAAAGATACGTGCAGCAAATGTGATGCATTCAAGATAAAAATTTCCTTCACAGAAGATGAGAATGAAAAAAAAACAGCTTGAATTTCAATATGAGTCGCATCTAATAAAGGCTGAAGAAGCTCGTGACGTGCTAAAGGATATTACAAAAGACTGTAGGGATGATAATGGATTGCTAGCTTTTACGTTCGATTTACAAAAAGCATTACCTTTTCCGAAACTTTCTACTTCAATAACCTACTATAAACGGAATATGTATGCCTATAATTTGGCTTGTCATAATTTAAAAGATGAAGAAGGCCAAATGTACATATGGAACTAAATTGAAGGGAAGCGAGGTAATCAAGAGGTAGCAGCTTGTCTCATGAAGTATTAAAGCGTTTTGTCTGGGTAAACACCGATGCATTTTATTTAGCAATTCTTGCACCGGCCAGAATCGGAATTGGAAATTAACTCCACTTTTAAAATTGTTACAAGATCCAGACATACCAATTAAGACAATAGATCTTATCTTCATGACAAGCGGACACTCCTTTTTACCTAACGACACGAGACTTTGCGGTAATTGAAAAAGTGTCTAGAAGTAAAATGATTTTCACGCCAAATAAATGGTATGAAACTATTAAAACAGCAAAAAAGAAGAAGCCTTTTAAAGTACATAAAATGAATAGAACCAAATTTTTAAGCTCCAAAAATTTAGAAAAACTGGTTAACGAAAAGAAAGTTTTCAACCGAAAAAGATGTTGTAAATTGGTTACAAATGCGGTGGATAAGAGTTTCTAAAGACTCGCCCTTTCGGATTCAGTATAAAAAATGTTTAAGTGTTATTGAAGATTTCAAAGAAATTGATATTAAAATGTCAATATTATCATCTCGCCGTAGAGGCAGACCTCCTGCATCATAGGAAACACTGGGAGAAATAGATCAGAATATACTTTATCCTGAACCCATTCTTATTACGGAGGCAAAAAAAAAAAAAAAAGACATGATGAGTTTGCTTCCGTACATACCTCCCATCCATCATCAGTTTTTTACTGAGTTACAAGCTGATGAAAAAAATAACAATCAAGATGAATTTCTGCCTGATGAACATGATGAAGCCTGTATAGATTAAGTTTTAATAGTTTTAGTTTCAATTTTTTTTATGTGATTTCTTTTTTACAAACTCACTTTGATTGTGGTTCACTGTTATTTTAATTCTTTCATTACTTTTTTTATAAAAAAGATTTTTTTGTACTAAAAAAACTTTGAATTTTTTGTATTAATTTTGAATAATAAAACATTGTTTTCATTATACTACAGTGTTTATTTCTTAAATACATGCTTTTTGGAACTTTTAATTTTAAAAATTTACTCATAAAATAAACAATCAAGGCTGCATTAAGAAGTAAAGTCGTATAACTCAGAAGTAAAGTCAATAAGCGTTAGAGATAAAATGGTACTGTCTAAAAGCATAATCACAAAATTAATAAAATGCAAACACATGGAATAAATTTTATATGAATTTAACATTTGAAGTTTTTTGTTTACGCCAGTAATTATTTTAGAAATTTAGGGAAATAATTGAATTTTTAATAAACTGAAACGCGATTTAGTCTCTCCTGAAAAATTTTGAAATTCTGACTTATACCACTTTCATTCTAACCCATTCATATAATGCTCTTAATTGTACGCAAGAGCACTGCAGTTCACTTAAAACTCAATTTAAAAGGATCTCAAAAATGACAATTTCATAAATATAACCCCCCCTCAACTAACCATATTATGGGTAGAAAAACCCACACCATTGAGCCACCTTATGGTATTATAAAATTAAATATGTAACATGGAATGTACATAAACAAGTAAAAATTAACTAAAACATTAACATGAAATAAATTTAATTACAATAAAGTTCATAATTTTAACCAATGGTAATCTAACTTCAAATCATTTCACACATATTATAATTAGATTCAGTAAATTCTAATAAACCATTTGATTGATTGCAATATGTGGTTAAATGAATAGTTATGTAAATAAAATAAATAAAAAATAAATTTTAAATACAATTCAATCTTAAATACAATTAATATGATCTGATTTTATTGCTACTAATACATTTAAAACAACAATCAAACCTTTAAGTAAGACAAAAGAATCACTCAAAATCAATCTAGCATCAGTTTGATAACTGTTAACCAATGATCTAATATGCTGATTATTTGGAAACAATATCTTTAAAAATAAATGGTTTCTAATTGTTATTCAATAAATCAATAAAAATTAACTACAGCTTGCAAGTTTGTATAATAAAAAATAAAACCTGATTTCAGAAAACAATCATAATCACAGAAATATGTGCAATAAAAGAAATGATACAGATAAAGCTAAAAAATAGAAAATATAAGTATATACACTATGGAATAAATTAATATAACTAAAATATAAAAAAAATTAATTTAATAATCAAAAGTTTATTAAAAGACTAATAAAAGTCATTTATGTTATTATCACAATGCTTTGTTAATTGTACTGCATTAAATTAAGAAAAAAATTTCTACAACCTAAAGATGTATTTTAAAACGAGGCAGTAACAAATGATTCAAGATATCTGCACATTGAACATTAAAAAATTGTCTATCACCAATACCACAAGTGAAAAATAAATGTTTTTATTTTTTCTTTTTCTTATTTGGAGTTTTCTGTTCCGGTGTGTTGCCTCCCATGTTTTCATTTTTTCGCTTATTTCCACCACCACCACCACGAGGACCTCTCTTTTTCTTTTCTGCTCTTTCTTTCTCCTCCAATTCTTGATTTTCTCTTTCTATTAGTGTAATTAATGTATTGCACCTACGCTGTAATTCCATAGCCGTCCTAGATTTTATAAACCAGTCAAAACGAAATTGTGGTGCACATCTATAAAGAAAAAAATTAACAAACACTAAAAACCATGATTAGTTCATTAATATCATTTATCTGCAAATAAAAAGATACTACATATCAAATATGTGAAGTTGCAGTACAAGTTATCTGTTAGCTATTAAAACATGCATAAAGTACAGTATTTATCTAATAGAAAATGTATTACAGTATAGAATTCAAATTATTTCTGATAGAACTAAAGTTGTTTTAATCAGCACAGGTAATTGAAAGAGAAATATCACAACTGAAAGATAAAATGATAGTTAATACAACATAGAGCAATGACCTCCACAAATCACAAGGTCATGATTTGTACAATCCTCATATAATGAAGTAACTTAATAATAAAATTTTATATAAGTATCATTAAATAAATGCTGAGATTAACACCAGCAGTTAAAAAAGGTAAAATACTTTCAAAATCATAAGTTGGCATCACTGTCAAATTTAAAACGCAGGTAATTTTAAGACTTCTATCTTAATATACAGATATCATCAATGTAAAGTTCTTTTGAAAAACAAAACTCAATACTGAGGTTTTCGGTTTCAGAGGTTTAAAACCATCTGGAATTTAAGGTCCAAGCAATGAGGTAAATTATATAAATCAGTGTGTTACCAATAACAAACAACTAGAGGAACAACTAGTTGAAGTTTCAATTCCAGCTCTACAATCTCAATGAGCTTAATTATGAAGAAAGAAATATAAAAAAAATTTAACTGTTAAATCTTTTTCTACTTTAATTGCTAAAAATGTAAGCAATTACAGTGCAAAAACAATGTAATAGTATATTTCAATCAATTATTCATAACTTCAATAACATCTGTGTAAGGTTAATCTCAAAACAATCATTTATAAAGAAACCAGACATGTGCATTGGGAACTTAATATTTAATTGAAAGCGATACATTTCTGGGAAGAATAAAAACTCATGATGGAACTGGAGCCATCATTAAAAGTAAAAAAAAAAACACAGCCAGAAGACTAGTACTAAAGGTCCAATTCTGCGATTTAGAATATTTTTTTAAGGTCAAATTTTTGTGACTTATGTGAAAATCAACACCAAATATTTTTTTGAATATTGATATAAAATATCACAATATAGGGAGGTTTGCATTTTCATCAGGATGTGTATCTACTTACAGCACAATCAACATTTGAAATCACTGAAAAATTGAATATTGATTATATATATATACACACACATACAATTTCTAACATATTCACATTTCATCAGACCTCTCTCATCAGATTAATTTTCCATTAGATCCCTTGAAGCAATTTTTAAATGCAAATATATATTAGTTTGAAGTCTATTTTCACACAATAATGCAAGTTCACCGGCATCTTCTTAAAAAAAAAAAATTACCTACAATAAATTTGTAATACAAGTGTCATTCAGAAAATAAAGAACTTGTTTTTTTTTTATTTTAACATTTTTTACCTGACATATGTAATATTCAAACTATTTTTCTACATAATTGTGGTTGTTGTTTGCAGTAAAAATTTTCAATTTTATTATAGCCCATCCACTTTACAGCCAGTTACTTTCCACTCTTTGTAGTGAAATGGGAATTGATTACAAACACTCATTACTGCATTCAAAAATTTGTTGGCAGTGTCGGAGTAAGATTCTGACATGGTTATTTGATCATTGTGATAAAATAAGGTTGTTCCTCATAAATTCTAAATTTCAGTTAACTTGCAATTTAAATAATTTCACATGGCTCTTGTCTCTTGCTTATTTAGCAGACATTTTAAAAACAATTTAAAAAGTCTTAACTTAAGCCTTCAAGATACATCTGTTACTGTGTATTTGGTGCACTATACAGAGGCAACAATAAAAAGTTAAATCTAATCTGAAGTGCAACCATTTAGAGAAAGGAAAATACGAGGCGCTAAAAGTATGATTGAACATATGAGGTCACTGACATCTCAACAACATCTTTATTTTCCAATTTATCCTGAACTAAATGATTGGACGAAAACTTCCTTTCAGTATTCAGAATATGAACTTTCTTTCATAAAAAAAAGTGCAACTTATTGAGCTGTCTTGTGATTCGTCATTCAAAATGCTGTTTTCTTTGTTACATTGCTCAAGTTTTGGAGTTCAGCCTAAGGCTGTTTATCCTCAAATTTCCAAAAGGGGTGTACGACATCTGTTGCCATTTGTCACTACTACATATCTGTAGGCCACAACATTTTCTCATATGAAAAACAAATACAGTAACAGACTTAATAAGGAGCCAAATCTATATCTGAATTTATCCAGTTTTGATACAGCCGGATGAAAAAAAGCTTTAAAAACCAAAAACAAAAAAATGATAGTAATAATTTTTCTAAAGAAGGTAAATTAGAGTTTACAAAAAAATGGATAAAGCCAAGAACATTAACTTATATTTACTGTTAATAGGGGATTAATTAATTTTGTGCTGTAAGAAGCAACTCACAGTTTCATCAATAAATATTTCTAAAACTTCATCAAATAATGAATTAATTCTTGGATAATAACTTTATAATTAAATAAAATAAGTAAATAATAAATCTGCTAGTAGTTATCAAAATGTTCAACTAAAATGTTTAATAGAATAACTGGCATACCTAACAGCAGCTCGCAATTCCTCATAAACATTCTCTTTGTCGAATCCTAGTTTGTGCAACATGCAGACAAGAAATCTATCTTCTTCCTCTGTGTAATTTTTACCTTTATTAGTCCCATACGCAATTCGTAATTGATGAAATGGAGCTCGATACCTAGCCATCTATTTATAACAACAAAATGATTATTACTAAACTATTAGAATTGTTACAATCCATAAATAAATAAATTTATGAAACTATGAACGTATTAATAAGATGCTACACTCTTATATTACTATGCTACATTTGAACATTTTACTATATATGTTTACTATAACACACACTTCACTAACTGGAGGACTCAATTTTATCTAGATGGTAGTGTTACACTATTTACTCATTGAAAGAGGTAAATACTGTCTTAAAAAAGTCCAAGAGTGAGGAACACGTGTTCCTCAACTTCTGCATTGTTTTCCAATGTTGTTTCTGTTCCCCTCTTGATTCTTTCAAGGGTGCAAATAAAAATTAGACTGTAGGAAGGATGGTCAAGGGTTCCCAGTGCATTTTCTCCAATTTATCCCTTGTCAAAATCATGGCATGCGTCCTGGCTTTGTCATGGAGATGACATCTATGATGGGCATATCCCGTCTTTTGTTGACTGTAGCACTTGGAAATAGTAAGCCACCATTTGTCAAGTATAGATAAAATCAATGAATAAAGCTCCTCTTAAGTAAAAAAAAAATCACAAAGAACTTTTCCAGCTGACAGACAGGTTTAGACCTTTAACAGAGAGCCCGCATCGTTCCTTCACCAGTCCTTACTCACCATTTTTGACTTCAGAGTGTAATGATGAACCCATGTTTCAACACATGAGATAATGCACCTCAAAAAATCATCTCCTTCTTGCCAAACTTAATTCAAAAGTTTCTAACAGATCTCCAATCTGATCTGTTTTGATTTTCAGTCAACAACCTTGGAACCCATGGAGCACTAATTTTTGTAAAGCAAAATGATCAGTGATAATGAATTGAGCACAACCATACCTGACAGTCATTTCTTTCTTCAATAGTAAACTGGCAATCATTTTCGATAAGCTCTCGAACAACATACTGTCAGCTGTGAGAGTTGACCTTGGGCATCGATCATGACTTCTTTTTTCAATACTTTCTCGCCCGCCCTTAAATTATTGGTCCACTTATACATTCAGTTCTTGCCTGCCCTTAAATTGTCTGGTCCACTTATACATTTAGTTCTGGGACAGTGAAACATCCCCAAAGTGTATGTTTAAGAGTTAAAATTTCTGCAGGTTTAAAGCCTTCATTAGTTAAAAACTTTATGGTTATACATTGTGCAACAGATAATGGAACCTCTTGCTTACTCATGACTGTATTGACGACAGAACAGACTGGAGAAGCTAACCAGGCTGGTTCCCCCTCTCTAACACACAGAACATTAACCCTTCACTCCACCACGCAACTGCTTGCTGCATAGAATAGCAAAATTACCATTTAAATTTGATTCACCCTTGTATCAAAAAAAACAAAATTATGTCCTAGAGAAAGTCCTTGTGCCCATAGTGCTTTCAGCTCTATAGTACCCTCAATTAAAAACTGAAATATTACAAAAATTTCAAAATATCCTATATTTACCAGCCTACAGACTATACTTCCTTGCTTCCCCCAGGGATCTAACTATTTAAAAAAAAAAATGAAACACTGGAAAATTTTGTCATTTATAAATGTCATGATTCTTCAGGTCAATAAAAACTTAATTATAATTTTAATCCCTAGTTTGCCACCTAATACTCTAGGTTTGGGGAAAAATTAACAACAATAAATTAAATACTAATTAATGATTAAATAATTTATGTATGCGACTAGTTCAAATCAAAATTATCTGGCATTAGTACTGTATTGACTCTACATGAATCACATTAAAATCATGAAAATATCTAAAAAAAGTAATGAGATAGACATTGAGTCAACAAAAGATAGGAGATATTCTATATTATAATATGAAACCGAGATATTACCCCATATATGATAATGATTTTATTTCAATTTTAGGCCTATTACTGCATTACATTTTGTTAAATTCTAATTTTTAGATTTTTAAAAATGTTTACACTATACATAAGTGAGACTGAAAGTAATATATAATTTTGCATTATTGGCATATTTATTTATTTATATTTTTTAAATAAAACAATTTCAGGAGTAAGTACAATAGTTTATGTAAAAAAAAGTTTTAATAGTAAAACCAAAAACCGATACACAGCATTATAAATGTTTCATTAAATAGTTTCAATATATATTCGAACAAACAAATTAAGGAAATTACTAATGGTTAAGTCATTAATTAAGTTATTGTAGAATTCAAATAAATCTATAGAAGAGAAATTCCACAATAAAATCCAGATATACACAATCATTATTACTAGTTTATAATTAATTATAACATACAAAAAAACAATATTAAAAAGACATACCTTAGCATCAAGTGCCTTCTTGATACTAGCTCTCCTCTGAATTTTTGCTTCACCTCTTTCAATTTGTGCCATAATCCTATCAATGTCTTGCAACTCATGGCAACGATCCCAAAAAACAGCACTGTACTCCATCACCTCTTCTGGAGTTTTGCCTGCAATAAAATGATTTTATGTTAATATAAAACAAATTTCAATCAAAATTATAAAAAACAAATGATAATAACACATTACATTATAAATATATAAGACAGTCTTTGTTAGCGCGTTGGCTAAACTACTAGCTGTATGGAGGATAATTGATAAGTTAATAAAAATAAAAATAACAATACTCTGGTAAGAATGAAAAACTGTATAATGAACTTAATTTACAGTAACAGTAACATTTGT
>JAAAKQ030490942.1:0-41811 GCA_010016005.3 Zanna intricata
ACCAGATACCGGTTAGCAGACGCTATGACGGCGCGGGGCAGGCTCAGTCCGGTTACTTATTATACAGACCCTGTATATATATATATATATATATATATAATTAATTTATTTCAATTAAATTTAATGTAGTCCATAATTCCTCTGTACATAAATTTTTTTATAATTAGATATTAAAATAACATTCAGCCTCTCCGCAGTACAGAATAGAGGAAACTCTCTTATTTTACAACAGTGAAAGCGTTTTCAGGCCTACCTAGACCCATCATTAGTTAATGATTAAAGGGTCAGCAAACATTTAAAAACCCTACTTTTTTATTTTTGAAAGATCAAAAATGTTCATTGAATCTGTTTTTAAAGGATCTATTTGTTTTACAAACATTTACTTTTTCACAATGATTACATTTTATTTTATAAATACCTGAAAAATCAAATCTAGCTTATACTTATTTTTTATACTTTTTTATCAGAAACTTATGTTGCAGATGGGGTCTTAAAAAATCCCTCCTTAGGAACTTTCATTTTAGTTCAATCTTTTCAGTAATAGTTTTGGAAGTATTATTATTATTATTAACTAACTTTAAGTGCTGTATTCATATATATATATATGTATGTATTTATATTATTATTACTAATGTGTATGTTACAGTTTGTTCAACTAGTGATCAATAAGCAACCCCCTACCTGGTCCAATGAAATGAGGACAATACTACGCGACATGTAAATGACGCATAGTACAGACTCGGGCCAACCTCTTCTGAGATATGTGGTTAATTGAACCCCAAATACCAAAGTACACTGGTATCCATTGTCTAGTATTCAAATCCATATAAAAGTAACAAACTTTACTAGAATTTGGACCTCAGAACCTTTGACTATGAAAATCAGCTGTTAAACAAGTGATTTGCGACAAGTTTCCCATTAGACAGCCTGGTGGGCTAAATACTGTTTAAGTACAAGATTTGCTAAATTTATTAAAAATGAAAAAAAAAAATTAGTTATCACCAAGTATTAACTATGTTGGAACTTACAAAATCTCATGCTGAAGTAAGAAGCACACGGATAATGGATTACAGAAAAAACTATTGTTTTTAAGAAATCAGTTTTGATGGCATATGAAGATCTGAACCACCATACGACAGAGACTATATATTATATATTAGATTAGATACATATATTAGATTTACATTATGTATATATTTAAATCAAAGTTTATTTTTAGAATTCTGGATTGTACTGTAAACCACCCATAGTGTGATCTGGAAAAGAATGTCTGTGAAACAACCTGGAAATCACTGCATTATGTCATGATTACAATACAACAAATGATTGTTATATTGTAAGTACGTAACAGATAAAACCAAAAGTAATTTCTTTAAGATATGAAAAATATACACAATAATTTTTAATTCAAGTGTATTTTAAACATTTTCTTTTTTTTAAGATACATGTATCTTAAGCATTAAATACAGAGGACAATCTTTTTAATTTCTGCCCTTTTTATGAAAATTAACTAACTTAATCATTGATGAGAATACTAAAGGATGGATGAAATGATAAGATAAAATTCTATATCCTTGCCAGGATTCAAATTCACTCTCACTAGTAATGAAAAACATGTTCTGTGACATATTTTTACATTTTACATTTGGATCACATCCCAGGCCACTATGATTTGATAAGTGAACCAAAGTTCAACTATCATATTGTGGTAATAAATTTTATGAGTAGTAATACAGCTTGTAGAAATGACAGTACATGTCCATTCAAATAGTTGACCAAAATATAAGGCAAAGGTTGATCCCCAACTTTAGGCCCATGCATTTGGGTTAATACTCTAGTTGGCAAAGAACCAGGAGAAACAATAATTAATAAAGAATGGTAATATTACTTATATGGCAAGCAAACAAATATTGAGCAGCACAAGTGCATCAAACAGATACCTACAATATTGATTTAACTAAGCTTTATTTTTATTTTCATATTTCTATTTGTATGTATATATTTATTTTCTTTTTGTAACCAGAACAGAAATTGATAAGTAGGTTTTAATTTGTTTATTTTATCTAAATAAGATTAATTTTTTGTAAACATTT
The DNA here is from genome assembly GCA_010016005.3 of Zanna intricata. Classification (NCBI taxonomy): domain Eukaryota; kingdom Metazoa; phylum Arthropoda; class Insecta; order Hemiptera; family Fulgoridae; genus Zanna; species Zanna intricata. Next base: position 2,094 of record JAAAKQ030490942.1, read on the forward strand.
CAAACTTATTAGGTCAATGCTAATAAAAATTATGATTAATTTTGTTATTAATGATAGTGGAAAACATTTAAATTATAAAAATATTCATCATAATTTTTCTATTATTATTCACTAATGAGATTTTTAAACACCAAGTAAAATTAGTGTCAACAGATCAATAGATATTTTTACTTTTTTTAAGTTATAAATTTCTAATAATTTATTAATATCAATAAATGTAATTACAGATACAAATTTGTTAAACTACTTCCAGTATATTTCCATTTCATCACACAAAATATTCTTTTTCTCAAAAAGTTTAGTTCAACCCAAAGCATAAATTTTAATGAAATTTAAATAAAAGTCTTTTTTAAGTGAAATTACTCATCAAAATGCAGTTTTCCAGAGTGCAATTCTGTAAGACAAGCTAGTTCACAATAACAGTCATAATATTCACAATATTATTTTGTTGAAATATCAATAAAGCGATATGTAAAATTTATTAAAATATCTATTAGGCTAGTTTTTCAATGAAGCATAGTACAATGTGAATTTAACATCAACCTAAGAGAAATTTTTTAACTCTTTAATTGTCATTATAGAACTTCTATAAAAATCACTTCCTGCACTCACATATGTGTACCATTAAATGCTTATGAACAGTTCACATGTGATCACCAACCCAATGGGAAAGTAGTCATTATAGAAAAGATGTATACTCGAGTCACTAAGGCTATTCTGTTAAAACAGACTGCATGGCATTGTAATAGAGTCTCACAATTACAGATACAAATTACAAAACTTTCTCCTTATATGCAACTAACTACTTGTACAAACTAACTAAAAAGAGAATTTTTCACAAAACTACACAACATGCATAATTTATTCGCATATTTATTCTTTACTATACTTTATTCTCTATTTTTCCCTATACATTATATTTATTTCATATCAATTTCAGTTTTATCTTTTCTAATTTTTCAGCAATAACAATTTTAAGTTAAACCTGTAATATTAAAACTTCAATACATACTAACAAAATAATTCAATTAATTAATATAGAGTAATTTTAATATTCCATATAAAATCACCAACATAATACAATTAATTACTTGTAAAAGTAAAGTTCTGTAAAAGATTCTGAACATGAATCAGTATACAAATTTATGACCATATTTTAACTGTTGCCTCAATTACATCTTTTCCCCAAAAATAATTCATAAAAATGTTATGTTATTACACGCTATATACATTTTAATCTGGCTCCAGACCACTTCTATTGGATCTAATGTGCAACAGATGGGAGATAATTGTAAAACATGAACTATTTCACCCACAACAAACCTTTTTTAAACAAGATTTGTGTTATTTAAATATTTCTGATTTGTCAAAAGTAATACTTTTGTCCTTTAATCATATAATTATATCAACCTTCAACCACAACATATTAGGAATACATTCACTTTTTACACTAAGGTATGATGCATTCTGTCCTTGATTATTACACTATTTCCTGATAAAAGCTGTACAGTTTTTTTGAATCAATTTATGAAAATATCTCCATTCATCTCTTGATAAACTGCAACTAAAACCTTAAAAAATGCTTACCTAGCAGATGTTATATTTTTGTCGAGCCAAATTTTTTATGTTACATGTTACTCATTTACTCAGGGGTTTCATCTAAGTAAAAACATTTTACCGTTTTTCTGAGGATCCTTAATTTTTTTTCAAGTACTCCCTTTTCCATAATATGATATTGTAACGAGACCTAAGTAATGGATTCCTACCAAATAAGAAGTAGCAGAAAATATAATAATGGGGGGAAACCAGAAAGGGACTAAAAGAAACCAGTTTACTAAAGTTAACAGGTCCATTTTACAATTGCTCTTTGTAATAATACCTGCAACAGATGTTTAATGAAAAGGGTACTTGATCAGGGTAGATGGGGAAATATTAAGGCAGACAATCATTCTCATGCTTTGAGTTGGGTCCAGTTCGACAGGAAACGGGGGTAGGAGTACAAATACTCCAGGGAAGACCAGTTAATGATCAGTCTTCAAGAGAGCACTAGAGGGATTTTCATTCTGTAGAAATTAAACACATTAAAAGATTATAAGTCTTTTCCCAACTTTTAAGTGGCTTCCCACTTTTATATTTTAGAGTGGAAGTTGAAGATTTATCAGTCATTTTTAAAGTTTAATATAAAAACAGATTATCCATTTAAAAACTTATTCAAATATAACAAAAATATCAAACAGAAAACAAAATAGCAACTGCAATACACTGGAATTAATTCATATCCTCAAATAAAACACAAAGAGTTACAAATACAACAGCCTTTTCTTTTTTTTTTTATCTCTGGAACCACCATTAGGTATAACATCAAAGAATGAAGATGAATAATAATGATACTGCAGCCTGAAAATAGCAAAACAAAACTTAGAAATTTAAAAAAGATATAGACTACTCGGTTTTAAAATCTTGTAAAAAAAAAATCTAATAACCAATGAACTAATACATTTACAAGCTGATGAACAAACAGAAACTAAAGAAGTTTAAGAATTATTAATAAAGCAAGATTATTAATCACTATCTTGTATTTTTCATTTACAGCCTAATAGAAGTAAAAGGTAAGAATGATTCATTTATTACTTTATGTTTTCATTTGGTGCAGACTGAATCAAGTCATTTACAAATTAATTATACGGCAGTTATATTACTGCTTTTATCACTAGTAGCTATACTACTATTATACTACTGCTGACAAAAAACACAATAGACAATGAAGTATTATAAATACTGGTGAATTCTAACAAACTGAATGACCTGGTACATTACTGCAATAACACAATCACATATACTGCAGTAAAATCTCACTACTGCAAAAAACAACCAAGATAGCTCTTGGACTGAACACAATACAGTATGTAATCTTCATTCCTCAACATCAAACATAACTGTTAATGCGAAAGAACAATATATACAATTGTAGATATTTTAATTAGTATTAAAGATAACTATAGTAACTTTTTAAAATAAATATTTCAAAATATATTTCTTAAATAAACTACTTCTAATTATAGTTATGACAAACCTTTTCCAAACAGTAGCTACAGTATACATTGATTTTAACACATTAATATATGTATGCAATATACATTTTTGCAAATCTTGCTTCTTGGTATATTGAGTAGCTAAATCATTGCACCACAGAGGTGTTTTTTTCAAGGCAAAAAACTTTAGGAACAGGAACATTCAGTGAGATCCCCTGAAAGTTCCTAAAATTTTACCTTTGCGAACAGGAGTAAATGTAACTGGCAGTAAGCCATCTAATAAACTCCTTGTTAAGGAAGCCACACAACCACTCCCTCTAGAAAGTCATCTGCGACTGTCAAATTTTCAATATCTCCCCTATCAACTCCTGTACTAGATGATATGGTAGAGGAATCACCTAACTCCAGGGCATTGGAGTTTTTAAAAATCAAAAATTCTAAAAAGAAAAACTGGGTCACCTAAAATAAATTTTTTATATATTTATCTACAATTCTGTACCTATAGTTACCTTTATTTATGAACATTATCCAGTAGAACATTCAACGTATTTACTCCTGCATTGAATATGTTAGAATATTGATGTGCATGCACATGAACCGTTAATTATGTGCTTCTAAAAAATCCACCTTCTACAACATGTGGTAACCTCAGAGGCTACTTTAGTGAGAAATATGACTGTCTCAGATAGCAGAAAAAGCAGCAGTGTTACTATTTTAATGAGGTGTCAGCTACAAGAATACCACTACCTACCCATATTCCTGCTGTTGATATAAAAATCTGTCCTCCTCAAATTCCATATCTGCAATTTGTATCTCTCACTGAACTCTGAGTTTAATGTTCCAAACATATCAAATATCCCCCCACACAGACTACATCACCATCATTAATAGTAGAAAACTTTAATATCCACCATATTTCACGGGACTCATCGTTATGTTCGTCTGAAGGAAATAAGACAAACAGAGAATAGACAATAAACAATAGACAATAAGACAAGACTTACACCTCTGTTTACTGAATTATGAACCATACAAATTCATGTCCTTATTGTCTGTTACACGATCAAACATCAATTTCTCTTAATGTTCACCGAGTTACTTCCTCACCTTAATTGGTCTGTGTATGACAACTTTTATGGCAATCACCACAGGCCAATTATTATTGCTTTTGGTATCAACTGTGAGGTGTGCAAAAGGCCGCAGAAATGGATTGTTGAAAAGGCAGATTGGAACGGTTACCATAAAGCCTTCCGATCACAGTATGATGATGGTGCCCTTGATCCACTTGTATACTTTACGTCCCAAGTACTTAAGACTGCTAATAGATATATTCCAGAAACATCTAGAAACACTAGATGTCCTTCCATTCCTTGGTGATATGAAGACTTCAAAATACTACTTGAAACAACGGCAGGCACTGCACAAATTTGTTTGTAGGCTTACAAATTAACATCTAAATTTATATTGTATGGCTACAGTAGTGTGTCGTTGGTTATTCTTAGATACTAAGAGGAAGTCATGGATGAAATACATGGACACTATCTCACATGCTACTCCCATGTCTACTGTATGGAAGATCTGTGCAATTTATTAATCACCAAAATAATCTATTCTCAGAATCATTCATGAAGGAGAACTTTCATCAGCTTCTGCAGTGGCAAGTAACTTGGTAGATTGTTACCATTCGTCTCTCACTTCCTCATACATTTATTAATTTCAGAAGTACAAGATACAGATGGAAGTATTGTCATTGAATATTGGTGAATTAAATGTTCCATTTGCATTCAATGAGTAGTCACAGACACTAAAAAATTCACATGAAACCTCCCCTAGACCTGACAACACTCATCTCAGTATGCTGTCACATCTTCCTAATGCAGGGTTACAACATTATTGTATATTTATAATGGTTTATTCTCTGCATAAGTCTTCCCACCAATCTGGTCAGAAGCCATTGTCGTATTAGTACGATCTTCCATTGACCATTTAGTGTCATTAGAAGTAGCTATTCAAAACAGTTTCCTACTCCGCAAGTGCCTTATCACTAACTTCTTTGATATCAGTAAGATGTATGATACAGCCGACCTCTGTGGCGCAAGTGGTAGCATCTCAGCCTTTCATCCAGAGGTCCCCGGTTCTAATCCCTCAGGCATGGCATTTTAACACACGCTACAAATCATTTTCCATCCTTTGAAGAAATACCTAATGGTGGTCCTAGAGGTAAAAAGAAAAAAAAAGAAGTGTGTGATACAGCCTGGCGACATGATATTCTGAACACCCTTAAAGAATGGAGAATCAAGGGCAATGTGTTTGCTTTTATTAGAGGTTTCTTAAATGACCGAACTTTCCATGTTCGTGTTGGAGATTCTTTATTAGGTAGTGTCACCTTGAAGAATGGAGTGCCTCAAAGAAATATATTAAGTGCCACCTTCTTCACTATATCCATCAACAATGTTACTAAATGTGTGCAACCATCTGTTTCGTGTTCTTTATTTGTTTTTCTTTATACATATTACATCCTACTCAACAGCCACGGCAGGGAGACTACTACAGAACACTACAGCTCGCCTTGAAGCTTGCTCCAAGGTTACCAGCTTCACCTTTTCAGCTGAGAAAACAAAATATATAGTCTTTTCTCACTTAAGGGACCATTTTATTTTGCTTGCCTTTCTCAATGGAGAACTAATTGCTATCTATCTTGAAATTTAATTTTAAGGTTTGTTGTTTTTTGATAGCCACCTTACTTGGATTAAAATATTAAACAATTAAAACAAAATATTCCAAACTTCTAGATATGTTGCAAGTCCTTAGTAACACTTGCTGGGGAGCTCATTGGTCATGGATGTTGTGTTTTTATCATTCCTTACTTTGGATTTTGATTATGGTTATGTCGCCTACTCTTCAGTATTTCATACCGTACTTACAATGCTGGATGCTGTACATCATGCTTTCCTTCAGCTTGCTATAGGTGCCTTTAGATCAAGCCCTATCATAAGCATACTTGTTGACTACGATCAGTCATCACTTTAGGATAGACAGGACCAGCTTTTAGCATTTTACTTTGCCCATCTTAAAGAACAACCAAATCACCCAGCTTCTAACACAGTACTTGCAATCCTGATTTACAAAGGCATGAGGACCATTCATGTTATCTACTGCACCTGTAGGTGTTCGTACTCAATGTTTACTTCATCTACTAAATTTTGACATACCTTCTGTTTTTCAAACTTATCCTTGTTCATTCCTCCTTGGAGAAACAACCCCATAAATTTTATTTTTGTCTTTAACCTATACAATAAAGAATCAACATCTATTATCTTTCAGCAATTTTTTTATAAATTTCTCTCCACATGCAATAGAACATACAAATGGATTGAAACAGAATGGTTGCATATTTGTTATTAATGATAGAATATATATGACTGGCCTACCTAGTATTACAAGTGTCTTTACTGCTGAACTATATGCTATCAATAAGGCTTTAAATATCATTAATCCTAAGTACCACCATATCCTGATTTGTAGCAACTTGTATAGCGCACTCCAAGCTTTAGAAGATTTATATTCTAGGCATCCTATTGTCATTGAAATTTACAATGCAGTTGCTGAATTGAACCATCACAGCACAGAAGTGAGTTTCTTCTGGATCCCTAGCTGCTTGTTAATTCTGGGTAATGAACATCCAAATTCTGCTGGGTAATGAACATCCAATGTTCATTACCTCCTTAATGTAACCTCCTAAGGATGAATGTAGTCAACCATCCTTCACCACTCACATTAATGCATCCAGTTTTACAAATTGTATAAAAGACTCTCTTCGAGCAAAGTGACTCAAGTGCTACAGTGGATAATAAAGTCAGGCATGTCAAAGATACTGTGTTGCCATGGAAGTTTTCATGCAGAAAAACTCAACAAACATTCCTCTACTAATTGCAATTAGGACATTGAGTCACTCATGGGTATCTGAAATATGGAGAAAGCACACACTCTGTACGCAATGCAACTACCGTTTGACTGTGCACCACATCCTTGTGGACTACATACGCTATGGAACCTTGCATCCTAAATTTAAATTACCAAGAAACATTTGTCAAATCCTGGGCAATGACAATAAGTTTTTAAAGCAGGTTTTATTTCTCTGACAGATCCGTTTATTACATATTGATTTTTCTAATTTTTAGGTTTGTTTTCATTAATGTTTTTTTGTTATCCAAGAAGGAGCCCTTAACTGTACCCTCGAACTTAGTTCAATTTTATTTGTTTATAAAAATTTCTTATTTGTTTTTTATTTTAAATTAATTTATATTATATTCTGACTATGATTTTAGTTGAAGTATGATTTTAGTTATTTTATTTTGTTATTAATTGTAAGTTTTAGTTTTTATTTTTAATATTTTAGTTTTTAATATATTTTAGTTATCTGTTTTCCTTTTTTTTCGTTCACATTTTTATACACATAACTGAACTGACTGACCATTTTTATGAAATAATAAGCTTTTATAAAACTCTTCTTTTTTCTTTAATTTTAAATTTGCTTCCAGATTTTTTCAAAACTTTCAAAAATTCAGTTGTTCTGCAGCAGGATTGCAGATAGTGTTATTGTTAAAGGCATTTGTTTTCAAGTAGTTAAAAAAACTCATTTATAGACATTCAGAAAGAATTACATTTGATTTCACTTTGTTTTTTAATGTGCAGTTTTTATAAAATTTTAGTGTTTTTAAATTTGATATCGATCCAGTTCATGACTTCACATAAATCGACATAACATGCGTGTACAACTTGCAAAAATGTAACCTTTTTCTCACTGCTGTTAACATCTTTCTACATACAGTTTCTATGAGATGATCTGCAAAGTTGATTCTGCAGCAACCAGTTGATTGTATGTATGTCTTTAATCAAAATCAGAAATAATAACACACAATTGGACTCAGATTAGGGAACTGGACTAAATGACTGAGCAGCTGAAATTAAATTAATTTGCTGAAATAAAAAAAACTTTGCATAAATGTATAATCTATTGTGTCCCTTTTATAACATTTTATTTATATGACTTCTGTGAGTTGCAAGTTTAATATATATTAATAAGCATTATGTAATTTATGTTTTATTTATATACATAGGGATATCCCAAAACAAATTTTAATTCACATAATTTTATACCTTACAGTTTTATAAAAAATTTCTATTACCATGAACAGTAATTTTAATGACATGTACAGTGGAATGAGGAATTTGCAGTTAATAACTTCTTCTTCTTTTAAGCTCCCTCTCCTTAGCAAAGTTGGTGGTCCACGTAGCCACAATGCATGCTGCAGCAGGAACAGCTTCCTCCGACATGCAGTTGTACCACATGCAGTTGAATATCCTTTAGTATATAACAATTTTATATATTGTGTACTGTACCAATGACCGTGTGTTAGTACTTTATTGTTCACACAGGAATAAATAACAGACAATTTTTTAAATATATTTTAAGTATTTCATGATAGGCATTATTTTAAAGAAACTAAAACATATTTAATAAATAACACTGTTATTGTAACGTATCACATTCAATTTTGTTTAATTACTTATTTTTTTTAATTTATTTTTTTTTTAATTTTAAAACATAGTTTGAATTTCTTTTAGTATAAAGTGAATCAACATCTATGGCAGATGCATGTTCACATTCCAATTTAATATATGAGTTTCATATGCCAGAGTCACAGAAGTGAATAATCCTCCCAAATTTTGTTATGACACCCATGTATATATTTACTACAGTGTTTTCACTCTAGAAGTCTCCCAGTGGTTTACAATCTTTTGTCATAAATTTGACTACAATTCATTGTAATACTAATGTTCAGCACTCTTTTCATTCACCTTTCTCACAGCTTAATGCACTGTAGTAAATATGAAGTAGCACAAACAACTTCATGTTATATTTCTAAACTCCAATACTACTATCACTACTATTGCACTTTCTTGCATGTTTGTGCCACAAAAAAATTAAAATGTGAATATAATTCATACTAATTTGAACTATTTAACATATTAAATGGGTTTCCTAAACACTTTAGAATGAATGACATTGACAACAGCACTCTACCATCAACAAAATTGAAAAATAAACTGATTACAGTTCTGAAAATGTCTTCTTGAAGCACTTCAAAAGTTATTTGTAAATAATTTATTCAATAAAAGTTTACATCTCATTTCATCTTTCTGATTAATGAATCTAATTTTTACTTACTTTTATAAAGTCAGGTTTTAAGTGTTCTTTCTGAAAAAGATCAATAACTTTAATATCGACAGCAATTCCAACAGCCCGGGCAGCTAACAGAGCAGCTCTAGAAGGAGCACTTGGTGCAAAATGAAACAGCTCAACTGTTGGCATCTTCTAGCTACAAAAAAAAATAATAATAATAATAATATAAGTAAAGTAAACTAATCTGACTTATTTGCTAAAATTTAATTATTATCACTGCCATTCTGAAAATGAAACCTACAACTGGAAAATAAATTTCTACGAGTAATACTTACTTTTAAAAAATAATACTAATAATACTAACTTTTAAAAAAGAATAACGATCATTAGTGTAGCTAAAATTTCTTATTTTATCAATTTCTTCCCCCACATCATCTTTATTGCATTTTATCGTAATGAAGTGAAAGAAGTCTAAGAACATTTGTATGTATTGTTCCATTAGTAAATCAAACTTACACTTTTTACCTTGCCATCATGTTTTAATGTCACTGAAGACGGTTCTGGTTTTAACACTCAATGAATGCATGCAAATTATCTCGGTCAGTTGCTTCATCATTTCTTCTTTTCTAACATACAGAGACAGCATTTTTTGGATGGGAGATAAGGAATTAAATTTGTTGCAACCTGTCTACATTGGATGAGAGATTAGGAATATATTTGTTAAAATCAGTCTACAAAGTTTCTTCTCTTTACATAAGCATGGATTTAAAAATATATAATAAACTCAATGCAAGTAATCATTTTTTTTATTAAAAAAATAAGTGATTACTGAAGCAGTACCATTGAAAATAAATTAAGAAAACCAGAAAAAACATTTCCATAAAATTAAACCAACAACTGGATTTTATATGACACATGTATTGTAAAAGAGATTAAACCAAGATGTTTACATTGTTGACATTTTCAATTTTATAAGCAGCTTATAAAATTGTGTGTAATTGCATTACACACAAATGATTCATTAGTCCTATTGAGTGTTATTTATCAGTCATAAATGAAGTCCAAACAAAGGTTGTAAAACATGTAATGAATTACAGTTGGATATAATATTATTTTATCTTCAAGTTCAACTGTTTCCTTTGTACACATAAATATGTGTAAAATAATTTTGTCCATTGGTTTTGTGATTATTAGGATAAATACATTTTAAACCCAAATTAGAAAATCTAATTAAAAAAAAAAAAAAATAACCTTCTATGTAAAATAAATATAACTATACAGATAATAAACTAAATATATATAAATAATATTAATTACATTATGAATTTAATACATTCATAGTTAATGAGCATGGTAAAAAAAATTATACAAATTAAGGTAAATGTTAGTTTAATAAAAAATAAAATAAATAAATTCACAGAAAAGGAACAAAAAGATATATTTTACAATCCCTAAAATAATAACGCAAACATATAATTATTTCAAAAAAAAATTTAACCAATAATAAAATTACTTTTAAAACAAGCAACAACTAACTGAAACAATAAATCTGTGTTCATACTAAAACAGGACTCTATAAAAGGCTAAGAAGAATGGGATTTTTTAAAAATCCTATGAAGAAATGACAATCAGATTTTTAAAAAGTGATTTCAAGAATATTTACAAACACAAGGATAAAATAAAAATCAAACTAATTATGTTGATCATGTTATGGAAAATAATCACATATTTTCTAATCTAATAAAATATATCAGTTTCAAAAATTAATATTGAACATTTATATCTTACTTTACAAAAATATATAATAAACAATCAGCAATGAAAATATATATAATCAATGAAAAAGTTGACTTTAAATATGACTAGCTTGGTTAAAAATGTATAATTTGATTTTAAAATAAATGTAAATATGATACTAAATTAATAGTTTTATCTGCCAGTAGACTGCAATATCAGCATGAATAATTCATTTTATTTCAGTGATTAAAATAACAAAACATCCTACCTCAGCAATTTTTTTTAATTAATTCACTATAATAAAAAATATTCAAAAGAGCTAGATATTTCTGTTAAAGTACTCAATGAAGATATCAAAGAGAAGCTTTAAAGTTGGAAAATTGTTTAACTATAATAAATTAACATATTCTAGTGTAAAATGCAATTTGTTCGACTACTTATTGTTTTAAATCACGAAATTCTATGATAATGAAAACTACTGCAAAAACTTTATACACCGTACAACTATAACATACAAAACTTCCTTTACGTAGTACATATCCAATTATAATGCAGAATTAAACTAATTAAAATATATGGTAAATATTTCAATGTAAAGAATCTAGAATTTTCTGGATTTTTAAGAAAATAAAAAGGATTGAAAGAAATGAAAATCCTTTAAATTAACCTCAAATTGAAAGGATTATTACGTTAGAAACGGTCAGTACAGTCTTGTGCGTAAATTATTATAAGACTACAAACTCAAATACAGTAACTTTAAAGTTATTTACTGGAAAAATGTAATCTATTTTCGTACTTAATTACAATACAAGCTACTCATATTAAATATTTAATCCGACAGTTAATCCCAATATAGATCAATTATTAATGTAAGGAGATGAGGTAATATAACACGCCAGACCCAACCTGCAGCGGCCAAATATATTAGAAACATTGTTCAGTGACTATGTTTATAGCAATTAACAACAATTACACGGCGGTATTATTACTAGATTTGCACATTACACACAGAGTAGTTACATTTTACGAAACTTTCACAGAAAACAGTTAACATTAGAAATAATATATAACAAATCCCGAAATTTATTACAAATGAATAACTGACCGAAGCTCCTAAATGACAAAAGAAGCTATAACTTATCAAAATCGAATGGTATCATTACGAAAACAGCAGCTCAGTCTGTTGAAGGCTAGCAGCACTGAGTATAAAGTATAAATGGTACAAATCCAAAAAGCTTAACATTACAAAATTACACAGAGTATCTATTAACGAACAAGTTCACAACTAGTTTATACAATTAATATGTTAATAACAAAACAAATTTGCCAGGCTAAGATGTCAGGAGAGAAATAGAACATCAAATACACACCTGTAAAACTATCACGACTACGCTGTTGACTGTTCAACCTGTTGCTGGACGTCTCCGTTGCACGAACTCCTTATTCCACAGAAGATACATCTAATGTAACTTTTTATAAAGTGAAAGATAAAACAGACAAATGTCTCTGTCTCACAACTGCATTGCGTTCACTTGATCACTGAAGGTGAAAGCAATCTCGCGAGTGCCAAGAACTTACTGTGGGCGTACACGGGACAGTTAAGAAACTGATTTCGTACTAGTTATTACTTCAGAATAATAAACGTTTTCCTACACTGTCATCATCATTGGAATTAACCATAATCGCGAAGTTAATGCTTATTATCAAATCACATGTTAAATAAGGAAACATTACTCATGTATTTTTTAAAGTTCTTTAAAGAGCATTTTTTAAAGAACTGTAAAGAATAATAATTTATTCAATACATAAAATGAAAGTTTTAATAAGTAAAAAGATTTATATGTGTGTGCCGACCTCCGTGGCGCAGTGGTAGCGTCTCGGCCTTTTATCCGGAGGTCCCGGGTTCTAATCCCAATCAGGCATGGCATTTTCACGCACGCTACAAATCATTCATTCATCTCATCTTCTGAAGAAATACCTAACGGTGGTCCGGGGGGTTAAAAAAAAATTAAAAAGATGTAGATTTTTAATGTATAAAGAACAATGTTAAAAACTGTTAAATATTAAATGCGATATTTTTTCAGGAAATTAAAATTTTTAAGAAATATTTTTTGTGTTCTTTTAATTTTTTCCGTAAAACATAGGATAATACTAACTGTGCTAAAACCTTTCGTGTTATATAAAGTGGCTTAGTTGTTTCTACGAGTATTCCCTGCAAAACTTAAAAGAAAGGAAGAAATTTTTCCTTTCTCTTTTTCTAAAAGGGGACGAAAATCAGTTGACTGCTATTTATCGCCCTCGATAAAAAGAAAATGGCATATAAAACATAAGGAATAAATGGATAAACTATCAAGATCTAACAAGTAAATAACAAGAGATAAAAGCTAAAACAACAAAATATTACAGATAAGAACCTAAATAATAAATGAAAATAATAAAGACACAAAAAGGGAGAAAAAATGAGAAGCAACTATGAGTTCATTAATTCCCTTCCTAATTCCGTCACAAAGATTCGATTATTTGTTACTCGACAAAAAACGTACGACATTGTCAAGGAATAAAGTTAACACATGCAAGAAAAAAAGAGATGTCTTGAACTTACGTCGCATAATGCATATGATCAACGAAGATGTGATCGACCGTGACGCGGCGGTTACATCTTTTTCATACTTTTTCAAGAACAGCACTAGATTCTACAGGTACTAGTAAGTACCTGATTTGGGTGCCCGATTTATACACGAGTAACCTCGACTTCATCCAGGTGATTAGTCTTACTTTCTTTTGCGACTTTTTTGAAATGCATGCATACACTCCAGTACATTAGCTGGTAAAAGTTTTGTTTTCAATTTGAAAACAAATTGAAACGTGTGCATTGTCGTATTTATCAGTTACATGTCCTCACAATGTGATAAACCACACAGTGAGTGGTTTGCTTGAAATCGCCACCAGTGAAACAGGAGGACGGAAGCTACGACAGGACCCCGGCCGCAGAAAAATTTATTTCTGAAAGATTAGAAATGGGCAGAAGATACAAGTTGTAAATATTAATTTTGATGGGTAAAATGAGTCTGCGTACGAACTTTATAAAACATTGCTACATCAAAATGTCATCTATTATCTTTAGGGCTATCATATCTTATACAGGTATAGTCACAAAGGTATGTCCTGTCCTGTTATCGGATTTGTATTTCTTAAAAACATACTCCCCATAAAAACTTAAAACTCCCCATATATATTGAAGTCCACAAAATAAATTTATAACTAATTAAAATGATAAACATTGTTAAATTGTTATGTTAATAATATTTAATAATGACATTTTTTTAATAATATTTCATTTCTATATTTAATTATAATATTTGTTAATATTATTTCATTTGTATGTTAATAGCATTTAAATAATTCAGTCTTTATTATGTATGTTCAGGTTTCAAACTTTCTAGAAAGCTTGAGATTCTACTAGAAACAGTAAAGCTGTATGTTTGTTTGTCAATCGCCAAAAAAAATTTATTCTTTAGTAAAAATAATTCAAACTTCAAAAATAATTTAAATTTCTTTATGTTTACAGAATATTATTTTATAATAATAAAAGTCTAATGCTACTATATATTTATTTTATAATAAAAAATATTTCAGCAAATGACAAATAGCCATTAAAAACAATTTTATATTTCTTGATTTTGAGATTTTATTCAGTTTAATTATTCAAATACATTATTATAAAATGCATTTTATGGAGACAATGAACTTAATAAAGGTCTTATATTATTGATTCAAATAATTATTTTCATAAAACAAAAATATAAATGACGATACCTAGCTGGCTTCCGTGGCACGAGTGGTAGCGTCTCGGCCTTTCATCCTGAGGTCTCGGGTTCGAATCCCGGTCAGGCATGGCATTTTTCACAGAAACTACAATCCATTCTTCTCAACCTCTGATGATATACCTTAACGATAGTTACGGAGGTAAAACAAAACAACAACAAAAAAATGACTATACCTATAGAATTCATCCAAATTTGATACAATATTTATTGATTCAATATACAGCTATTTTAAATAGATTTAATATTTATTTAAAACGCTTTCATTGTTTTGATTCGATAATCGATTTACAATAAACTAGTATCTATCAAACTAAACAACAGTTTAATTATAGATGTACTTACTTTTAAAAATTAAGAAATCGCACCTAAGTAAATTTTATGAACTTCCACTTGTTATCACTACCGACGTAATAGCAAGAATAATCAATTTTGTAATGAAACCGCTCTTTTATAATTAGTGGTAATAAGCAAGTCTATAAATTTATATAATTTAAGCTTATATAATAATTAAACTTAATGTAATTTTAAACTAACTAATTAAAGTTTAATTTTTAAACTAAGTAATTAAATTTGAAATTTAAAACTAATTAATTAAACTTATATAATTTTATAATTAGGGGTATAAGCATGTTCAAACACAAGTTGAAGTAGTGCTCTGCTCGCGTTCTAGTGCTACTCTGTTCAGAGAAGTATATGCATGTTCAATCAAGTTCATGCAACCTCCTCTAAAAATTCTGCGTAAATTTTTCAATAATAGTGTAAATATTTTTAACTTATAGACATCAATAATATAAATACGCTTCACAATGTAATTATTTAGCGAATAAAAAAACCGACATGTGAAATTTTCTATTAATTTGGTATTTAACATATCAATATTTTTCTCATACTTACATCCAAAATGGCGCCCCAGACAAATGTCCGGTTGGCCCGTCTCTAGAGAGGTCACTGGCGTCTCTTAAGTTGCGGGCCAACTTTCTTTCATGTCGAAACTATCGGCCTTGAGCAAATCTGACATGACCTGCACGGTCTCTGTCGTTAGGAATGACGACTAATTTTTTATTAGTTTCTTTTATAATTCGAATTTTTCAGACTCTACCTCTTTTGTTTAAAGATGACCCGAAATTCGATCTTCTTCTCTTTTGTAGTCTTAGTAGCTGCCCCTTCTCTTGGGCAAACGAACTTTTTGTTAACGAACAAAACCTCAGACTGTTTCCGGGACAAACCAATTCCCGCTTTTCTTTTAATACCTCAGCGTACAATTTACGCTGAGACTGCAGAATTGGAAGAGGGGCGGAAACGGTCTCTCGCACCATCACCTCAGGCGGCTTTGCAGCTAACTCTCTCTCATAACATGTAGCTAGAGCATCAAAAAATGGTTTTAACTCCCTTAACTTAGTAGTAACCTTACTCCGAATATTCGAACCACTACTCTTCGGGTTAACAAGAAATTCTACCAGAGAATTATACTTTTCCTTAAATGCCCCCATTAAAGGAATTGTACCGCCAATCTATCCAACCGTTTTAATAAATTCATCAATAACTTTCAATGTGGGTATTGTGACACCTTCTCCTTCTCTGAGGAGACATCAAGTCTAGCTTTAGTAATAGATAGTGAAATCTTACCTGTCAGCAGTTCGTATATACTAAACTGGGGTTTATACAAAACAGACTTTTAAAAAAAAAACCGGTTTTCAAATTTTAACTTTTCCATGAAACTGGTTTCAAATTTTTACAGATAAAAACAAGACATACAAGTTAAAATAAAAGTTTTAAACTTTTTAAATTTATAATTCAAAAAAGGAAAACACAGTACATATATGTAATACATAAAATTATTAAATTAAAAAATTAACAAAATAATACCCTTAAATCACAGAAATTACTAAATGTTTTATATTTATGTAAATTATTTTACTTCTTTTTTGTTTAATAAAATATGATTTCAAAAAGCAAAGAACATTAATGTTTTATTGCTTAGTCATGTCCTTATTTTGGACACAAAATTACAATAAATAGAAAAACCTTACTTACTACTGAACTGGCTTAATTGTCTTTAATGCATTAACTAATACATTTTTTTGTTCTTCTATTTGTAGCCTCTAAGACCAAAAACTCCTTTAATATTTGAGGACTAGAGAAAGCACTTTTTCAGGTTTTTGCAGATATTTATTTATTGCTATTTCCATAGCATTTTTCATTATAGATATGGCTTGATTTTTTTCTAAGTCACTTTTTTAACATTGCAGTCATCTTTTGTAGAATAATCTCTACAATATCAGTCCAGATAACTTAATAATGTCAGTTTTTGTTGGAAGAAATTTACTAGAAAATTTTTTTCCAAACTGTCTGTGAAATATATAAATAGAGGGGAAGTGTTACTAACCCCATGTCTCTTCTTTCTTCAATTCATGTGTTTATAGTGTGTAATAACAACTAATTTCATTTTTCAAATTTTTTAATTCACCAAACAAAAATTAAAAATGACTTCATCTGTTTATAAATTCACATCTTGTCTGCTAATCTTAGTAGTCCTAAAAGTTTAAGAAGCTCTACAATTTTTCATCTTCATTTGACATGTGAGAAGCATTAAAGTCATTCAGAGTTAAAACAACACATTCTTTTAAGTGTACAAATCTATCAAATACGGCCTCCATTTAGTTTAGATAGCATTCCATCTAGTTTGACAATCAAGAATCAAATTTAATTCTTTTCCGTATTTCTGTTTTAATTCTAAAGAATGCTATTTTTGACAGGGCTTTTTTTAAAACATTTCCAAGTTTTTCTTATTTGAGAAATAAGTGTTTGGTAATTATCTAATAATATAGTTATAGGCAATCTATAATCATCCACGTCAACAGGGTCTAACTCCTCATAGTCATCCTCAGACTCATTATTTTCAGAATCCTCACTACTTCTATTTCAACAGGATTTTTATATATGTCAGTAATTGCTAAGTGTACAGCATGCGAATAGCACAATTGATTAATTATTGATGATATTTGGCCAAACCTTTTCATAACAGTAGCACCATAGTTTGTTGATGCAACTATATCAGTTGCTAGATCAAATAAAAAATGTTTATCTTCTCGGAAACCAGTTTTAACATTGCATTAGCATCACAAGAACTTGCAATCGGGATTAATCATAAACTAAAATTTTTTTCAAAATGATGTATGTTGAAATTCAAATATCTGCAATTCCTCTTGTAGTCCATTCATCTACAGCTATAGAAAATTTTTTCTCATCATTCTTCATACAATCTAATTCATTTTTGATAGTTTCATAAAATGAATAAATGAGATACATTATTAGGGAGTTGTTTTTGTGGTAAGGAATAGCCTTGTTGTAATGACATTCTTATGAACAAGCTTAATGTAATGCTATTAACAGATAATCCATCCAAGGCAGCAAGTCTTGATACAATTTCTTCTCAACTACTTCTGTTCAAAAAGCTGGGTGTTTCTGTGACTCGGGCCAGCATCAGATGATTTTTTTTCAGTTTTTAAATGACTGTGGAGACTGCTCATGGATGATCTTTTGCAAGTTAACATTTTATTACAGTAAATACAACATGAATTGTCTTTTTCAGCCTTTCTGAAATAATTAAAAATTTAGTCTGTGCCACAAAATAATAAACATAGAGATTGGTTCTGAATTTCATCTAAATAATCTCAACACACATTTGTTTATATAGACACTGAAAAAAAAAAAAACAAGTCAATTACACACTCCTGCAGTCTGACGAAGACTGGGCAACTGGACCCACCACACATACCTATTATATATATATATATATATATATATATATATATAAATTATTGGGAATCAATAATTGTTAATAGACAACCAAAGTTTGCTAATTAAATAATTTATTGTGTGTGTGTGTGTGTGTATGTATATATATATATTTTTTCTAATATATAAATATTACATTATTTATAGTTGAAGCTTTGGTGAATCTTTTCCAGATTCCATGACTGTAACCGTCTGAAATCCTTCTTACAGTTTTTAAGATTTAAAAAAAAAAAAAAAGTACAAGCCTACAATTCAACTTTATAATAATCATATTGTGGACCCTATCTTTTTTGAGAAGACTTTAGTTATGGATTTTAGAATTTGTATTGCGTGAAATAAAAAATAACAAACATATGTTCATAATTTAGACAATAAATGCATTTTAAAAAATGAGTGGACTGTAAAATAGTTAACAATAAAGAGTAAAATAGTTAATGATGCTGCTAGATGGGCGAGTTGTTTACATGGCTATGGTTGCGTGGCAACTGAATTGAGCTAGCCGGCTCACATAACCCCCACCACTTGAATGGCAGTACTAGCATAAACATACTGGCCACCAAAAAATATATTTTTGAACATATTTTTTAAATAAGATTAAGTAATTATCTAAAATATTCATCAATAAGGAATAAAATCATTAGTAAAATAACCAAAATGGAGAATAACCACTAAAGATCCAGGAATTAAAATAACACAACAACCAAACACTTGTAAATAGTTAAACAGAAAATAAAATAAACAAACTTATTCAGGATTATCTGACACTGATAATTTGCAAAGCTTACCAATTGATCTCTTAAACACACCTTAATTATTATGTAATATCACAACACTAACAAATTTGTCAGAACCAAGATGAGTTTCTTTGATTACAACTAACTTCCATCACAAAGGTGGTAAATTATGTTCTTTGACAACTACTACATCACTGATCTTGAGGTTGGATTGTTCAGCTGTCCACTTTTTGGTGTTGTTGAAGGAATTTCACGTAATCAGCTGATCATTTCTGCCATATCTATTGAGTCATTTGCTGGACTTTTTGCCATCGGATCACGGATCAATCTGTTAACAGCTTAGTCAGGATCAGGAATTGCTGTTAAGGGTTCTCCTATAAGGAAATGTCCTGGAGTTAGATAGGATATTTCTAAAGGATTGTATGATAATTTGGTTAAAGGTCTTAAATTAAACAGGCTTCAATCTGTGCTAATAGAGAAGTAATTTCTTCAAAAGTTATTCCGAGCTACTTGGCGAAAATATTTTATCGATTTAACAGCAGCCTCCCAAAATGTGGTGAGTGGGGAGGTCACCACCCCTAATGGCAACAATGCCATTGTTGTTAACCAAGTTAATAGTTTGTTGCCCTTTACTGTGATGAAATTGCATAAATCCTTTAATTTGTTATGGGCACCAATAAAATTAGAACAGTTATCACTGTAGATATTGGCAAGTTTGCCTCTACGAGACATAAAACAACGAAGTGCAGCTACAAAAGCCTCGGTAGTTAAAAGTACTGACTAACGCCAGATGAATTGCTTGAGTGATAAGGCACATGAAAACTGCTACGTAAGCCTTAGTTTTTGTTTTAGAATAACGTGTTCCTGTTTTAATATAGAGTGGGCCAGCGTAGTCCACGCCAGTGGTAAGGAAGGCTTGACATGGGCAAAGTCAAGTAGATGATAAATTTACCATTGAGTGTGATTAGTTGAATTCAACTTAAAATATGAAATGCATTTATGCAGGACAAGCTTGATTAAACGTCTTATATTTGGAATCCAGTATTTTGCACAAACTGATGCAATCAATAATTGTGGACCTGCATGAAGAAGTCTGAGATGTTCTATGAGTAGGCAGGTAAGATGATATTTAGGTGGCAATATTATTTGATGTTTAGCATAGAATGGAAGTTCTGAATGCTGCAGGCATCCTCCCACTCTCAATGTTGTTCTTGTTAATAAAAGGATATAAATCTCTAATTTTTTGGTTTTAGATCGTAGTGATTTTCCATTAGACAATGTTAAAATTTCTGTACTGTAGCTTAACTGTTGTGCTAATTGAATACAGATAGTTAAAGCATTTTCTAACTCAGATGGAGATAACAGTAGATTAGGGGTTGAATTTTTAGATGATTTTCTACAATTATTTATTATTAATCTTAAACAGTATGCGACAACTTGTAGCAGACAGGACAATTTTCAAATAAAATCATTTTCTTGTGTAACAGTCATTTAACTGAATTTTACATTCAGGAATTTCTTGTTGGTCAAGTGATGCTTTTGGCACAATTGTCCAGTTCAATTAATTGCTTAGAAGCCAATCTGCACCACACCACCAAAGTGAGTTGCTAATGAGATCTTCAAGAATGATGTCTCTTGAAAGTAGGTCTGCAGGATTGCGGTTTCCAGGAACATTATTCCAGTCTTCAATAGATATATTTTGTTGAATTATATACTCTATTAGCTACAAATGTTTTCCAAGTTGATGGTCATTTTTTGATCCAGAAAAGAACCACATTAGAATATGTCCATAGACAAATTTTGTTAAATTCAATGGAAATTGTTTCCATAATATTTTTTATTAAACGAGAAAGTAGAAGAGCTCCACAGGGCTCTAAACGTGGCAGTGATAGTTGCAACTTTAAATTTTGCAGTTAATAGTTTAACATAATCTTTCCTGATTCGTCAATACACCGAATGTAAATGCAGGTACCATTAGCTCTTTCAGAGGCATCACAAAAGCCATGGAGTTGGATACTGATAGATCTTTCATGTAATAAAACCAATCTATCGATCTTTATTTTATTTACTAAAGGAAGCTGACAATAAATATTCTTCCAATTGTTCTGGTAACAGGTCATCCCAGCCAAGGTTTTCTTGCTAAATGCGTTGCATAAATATTTTATAAATTATTACGGTGGGTGCCAACAATCCTAAAGGATCAAAAATTGATGAAATGGTTGCTAAAATGTTTCTATTAGTAAATTTCTTGGTTTTTGATAAATTTTTAATTCTGAATTAACTATCTGAAATTGATCATTAGACAGTTGCCAAAATAAGCCTAAAGACTTTATGGTGTCACTACAATCAAAGTTTAAAGAATGAGGCATCTCATGAAATACTAGTGGAAGTTTATAAATGTTTAGTTGAGTTAGTTAACAATTTTCTTAATGGAAAACCTCCCACCTCTAATAGTGCTTGAAGGTCTCTTTGAAGAGAAATAGCCTGATGTAAACCTGTTGCTCCAGATATACAATCATCTATGTAAAAATCACGCTGAAGTATCTCTGCAGCTTGACAATATTTGTCAGCTTCTTTCAAAGCAAATTGCCTTAAACACCTGGTCACTAAAAACGGCGCTGATGCAGTCCCATATGTGACAGTAGTTAATAGATACTCACGCACAGGTTAATTGCTAGACTTTCTCCACAGAATGTGCTGAAGGTTGTAGTTGTCAGGATCAATCCTTATTTGGCGATATATTTTGCTAATATCAGCTGCAAAATGTGATTTTGTGCGTACAAAACTATAACATGATAGAGGAAAAATCTTATTGAATCGCAGGACCAACTCTCAGTAGGTCATTTGTTGCTAGTTTTTGAAGGTGCATCAAAGACAACCAGAGTTTTGGTTGAGGTGCTTAAGGTTTTTAAAATGGTATGATGCAGCAAATAGTAACATGATTCATTACCGTTAGGTGGTTCAGCTAATTTTATATGGCCTAAGGTTTCAAATTCGTTAAGAAACTTATGATAATCTTTCTTTGATTATTGCGGTTGTTTTTTCTCTAAGAAATCTAGTCTTGATTGAGCTGTTGGTTTTGATTCACCAAGAGCTGAAGGTTCTTAAATTAATGGTAACTTTACAATGTTTCATCTTGTAAAATATGTTCAACCAGAAAATACTGAGAAACCTTTTATATAGAAAATAAAAGAGAAACCTTTTTCACAGAGTTTCTCATCTTCTGACCACGTAAGTCCGCTGACGTCTACTTGCCAAAACCTCTGCATTTGTTGATAAAGTGATTCTCTTTGTAAATCAAGTAAATTGTGATTAATTGAACTGGACTTATCTGAACTGGGTGAGTATTCACCGCTCATGATGCATCCTAATTCAGTATTTTGAAGAACGGGAAAGCCTCCTTCACGAGTAAGTTGCTCCACACGGAGGATTTTCATAAATACTTGAGCACCCAATAATAGCTAATTTTTGTAAAAATCTTGCTGATGCAACGTTGCATCAGCAAGATTAAAATTTGAAGGTGTATCCTTGGGCTACAATAAATTTTGTATGAGGGCAAATTAGTAGTAATTTTTGGTAAAATACTGCAATTTAAATTCATAGCAAAATTAGAATGAAAAGATTCTATATGAATAAATACACTTGTCTGAGACAAGGCTATTAAATGATTCAATTGGGACTGGGTTTTTAAAACATGTAATTTTAATTGCTGCATTAGTTGTTCTGTTGCAAAACTAATTTGGGAGCCACTGTCAAGAAGTGCTCAACAGACTTGTAGGTTATCAGACTTATCTTGAATTTTTACAATAGCAGTAGCATGTAAAATTTGAGGTTGTTTCTTGTGAAATGCATGATAACTGGTTTTAGGTTGGTATTTGTCTGATTTGTTGCAGACATTTTCCTGCTGCGGTATTCATTTAGTTTTAGATACAAGACAATTTAATGGTTTTAAGCTGAGACTTTACATTTTGAATGTTCTTTTCCAGTTGTGAATATGCTTCACTGGTCAAACAACTATTTACTAATTGTTCAATTTGGCATTTTCTCTCGAGAAATTTAATTACTTTATTCAGGCTAGGAATTTCGTGTCGACGTGTTCATCACATGTCGACTCAAATTTAGTACAAGTGAATTTATCAAGTTTATCACGAATTAGTAGAGTTAATAATTCCTCCAATGAAATACGAACCTTTAATGCTAGAATAGCATTTCTATTGTTAGTTACATTATTAATAATGTGTCTCAATTCGGTGCCTTTGTTAGCTGACAGTATTGTTAATAACATTTTAACATGCTTATTGGCAATTAGTTTTTTATTGTCGTAACAATCATTTACTACCTTCTATGAGTGGTTGAAATTAACATCTGCAATTGGAATGTTCTTTGAGCATCTGATATGAGTTTTTTTAGCCTCTCCCTCAAGAGAGTCAAGGAGATAATGAAATTTTTGAATGTTACTTAAAGACTTGTTGTTTATCATAAAGCCTTCATATGAATCCTTAAAATGATACCATTTGGTGTAATCACTAGAAAACAACAGTGCTTTATTGCTGGTAAATGAAAATAATCATTGTTTGATTGGACTAAAGTTTCGTTATTATATGGAATAAACACAAATGCAGTTCTTGTTTAATTTGACTTAATAATCCTATGCCTAATATTGTTTCAAAATGAGAAAACAAATATCAGAAAGACCTTCAAAATCGATTCTATAAGATGTATGGTCATCTGAGTCTTCTATTTCTAGTTTACTTTGAATACTATTAAAATCTATTAGAATGTCTGGTTATCTTCGGTATTTTTTGTGTGTAGTAACTAGGTATTAGGATGGTTTTTAAATATTACTTAACACTTTCATCCATCAAAATCAATGTAGACATATATTACTTGTATAATATATTATTATACCTATTTTACTTTCATTATCTTACATGTAATGTATTGAAGGTGAACCGAGATACCCTTGTTACCTTATATCCAAGGTATGAGGTGTTCAAGGTTACTTGTGAATTCTGGTAAATTAGTTTAAAGTTAATTCAAAAATAATTTCAATTTCATTAATAAGTTCAACATTTTGCAACTTCCAGGTTATAAAACACTGAACCCAACGAGCTGGTCTAGTGGATAACACGACATAGCAAATCAGCTGATTTTGAAGTTTAGAGTTCAAAGGTTCAAATTAGTAAAGGTAGTTTACTTTTATATGGATTTGAATACTGGATCGTGGATTTGAATACTGGAGGAGAAGTGAATTAACCACACTTAATTGTCGACCTGAGATTGTACAAGACTACACTTCATTCACATTCATACATATCATCCTCAACCATCCTCTGAAGTAATACCTTATGGTGGTTCCAGAGAATAAACAGAAAAAAAAAAAAGGTTATAAAACATTGAAAATTTATCATAATGCAATATTAATAAAAGGGAAATAAAAAATAATCTATAAGCGAGAGCAATATTCAAAAGAATTCATACTGATTAATAATGGAGAAAAAGGTAGCTAATTTTCACGCAAGAATATACTTTGTAAAAATTACCCAGCAAGTGATTAGCGCAATGGCCGTGCCATTTCCACACTGCTTTTGATAATATGACAAACTCGCTTGGCACTACTTCAAGTACATAATGACTTAATTCATAATTCATGAAAAAGTTTATTAAAAAAATTTAATACTCAAAATAATTTAAGGTGTTTTTGAGAACTTTGTATTTAATTTTCAATAAATGATAACATGTTCAGTTTCAGCTACATTATTACAATCAAAATTAATGTATTTTAAACTCAAAATATACAACATTTTTTACTGTTACATAAATAATATTCCAATTACATTTTCCACTAATAAAATTTTTCACTCGTCATATTTATCAATGATGAGAATCTGGATTTACTGGCTCTTTGTATGTTTTCTTCCACCATTTTATATACTCTTTTTTACGCTGTTCTCGACGAGCAAAATATTCTGGGTACTGGGCTTTTTCTAATGGATGCCAATAGTCAACAACCCAGTCAGGAACAACACTGTCCCGACACCAAGTCAGACCGCCGTAACTATTAGCAACTGTAAAAAATAACTATTATTAGTTATCAAGCATTAGCACTTTGCCACTAATACTAATGGAAAGTTTTATTTATATACATAAATTTTATGGTAATTACATACAACTATACAATTACACATTATTATAAAGGTAGTATTATAAGTTATATTACACATAATATTGAAAGTCATAATATACCACATTGTCACCTTCAACATTATCCTATCACAAAAATATAATTTTTCTAAATGAAAATTTAACCTAAAGTAAGAAATGGTTAAAAGATGGAAAATACAACTAAACATAATTTATCTTTCTATCACTTAACATAACCTCGTCCTCAGATTCTGATCACATATTTAGCAACATTGAATAATACATAGTTCTGTTATAAGTTCAGCAGTCTCTCTTAAAATATACAAATTTATGTACAGTAGTGCAGATTCAATTATGGAAACAGGAATTGTCCAAGATAGCCAACCAAATGATATTTACAATAACCGAACCTTTGAATTTTTGATTGGACCTCATGCCACAGCCTTTCAATATTTTGAATTTTTGTGCCAGTGTTGAAGTCTACAAAATTGTATATAAATTTAACCAGTGTTTAATATTAAAACTGCAATTTTAACACTAAACATACAATGTACTTCTAAATAACAAAAAACTCACTTTCTACAATAATAAAAATAACTTGATCTACTTTTGTCAACAAATATGACGACTTCATCTATTTCAACAACTCAGCTACTCAAGACTACTACTTTTTTACTGCTGATGTGTAAAAAAAAAAAAGAAAAAGAAAAAAAGCTTATTATAATCATGAAAAGCCACTTAAATATGAGCACCAACACACGGATTATGTTTTGTTTAGGCAATAGATTGTCAAAGAGTTGGAATTGTTATACAAAACAGTTCAAACTAGTTGGCATACAACTTTATCAGATAGACAACATAGACCTGCATTTTTTAAGGATTGAAGAATCATTTTTAATTTGAAATCTGATTGTGTAATAGAAGAAGCAAAACTTTGGTTGGCTCATACAGTCTTTCAGAGTTTTTTCTTACCATTTTTAAGGTTTGTCTTGGTGCTCATCCTTTTTTACTATAGTGCTGCTTTCTATCATTATTATCCTACTAGCACAATATCCATGGATATTTAGTATAACTGTTTGTGCTTCAAGTACCAAAGAAAGTACCTTTAAATCATCATAAATTGTCCAACCTTGATCCTTATGCCAAACTTTAATAAAAAAATAACTCTAGATTTCCATAAGTCTTGTAAATTAACACAAATCCCTACTGGTAAAGAAGCATACTTACTTTCATTGCACAAAAGAACTGCCTTGACTCCTTTTAGATGGATCAATGAACAATTTCCATTCAGAAATCTTTTAGTCAATGTGGAATTGTTCCAAGAACCCAGGCACATCATTACTGTAAACTTACACATCTTCTTGAGAAAAATATTGAACAAAGTCTTTTTCTCTGTTCCTAAACCAGTAAAAGTAGCGCCAGGAGCTAATAAATATTTTCCTTCAGCCTTGAGCCTAAAAGTTTAGTGAAGTTCTTAGGAAGGTGTAAGACTCTATTTAATTAGACAAACATAAGTATTTAATTCAAACAAACTATTTAATTCAGACTGGTAAAACAGTTTTGGTTCATCAATCCAGGATCATAATCATCATTCTCATTATACAGTTCATTAGCATAGGCCTTTGAAACCATTTATTCATCATCTAATTTATCACATGATGAAGGAAAAGGTATTTCTGGTGAATAAGGTTAAGGATGTATTGCTAATCGAACATTTGGGTAAAAAAGTCCTTTTGTTTTTTAAATTTAATCCCTGTATTATAAATGAACAAAAGTAACAATCATTGCTATGAGTGGTTGCTTCTTTCCAAACCACAGGCACTCCAAAGCAGATTGTTTTTTTCTTTGTGACTACTGGTGAAGCTCTTCAACACACACTGACCAAACCAGAGTCAGACACACAGACACTCTCTTGAACGCCATTGAAATTTAATAAGAACTTGTAAAACAAAGTATGGTACATAAGAAAAATTATAAAAAAGATATATACATTAACAAAATTTTACATTACATGAATGAAGTTGTCACAAACTAATTAACAAATGCACACCACGGTTGAAAAAAAATATTGAACTTAATTTTTTGTCTAGAATAGCAGATGGTGGTGGTGGGAAGCCAGACTCACAGTAACAGGAAAATAATCAGACATGTAGAAACACAAAAATAACTATATGTATAGTTATGTTGTAGATTTCTTACAGGTTTTAACTTCTTTATCATAAATCCACTTTATTTTTATTCAGAGTATCAACCAACTTCTTACATTTTCATACGTAAAAAAATAAATTGTCTTTGTTTATTTAATACAAAATGATCCTTTATAATAGGCTAACATCTATAGATAGAACAAAATACTTCTAATTGTTGAAACAACTAACATACTAACATAATGGTATTTATTAATATTTTTCCCATTTTCAATATCAAAATTTGATTAAAATCACTAGATAGATTCCACACATTCTTCACAATTTGCAGTGCAGGAACAGTTATAAAATATTTAAATATTACACCCCTTCTGATAATTTTCTTTTTCTTGTTGACTACATTTGTAACAGTTATTACAACAGAAAAAAAACCACTGTTTAAACTGGTCACACTGCACCACTTTTCTCATCTTGTCTGAACTTAATAACATATTATGTTCTGTTACCATTAAAAAAAATCTAAATTAAGGATTATACCAAACTGTTATTTGCAATACTGGCAAGAAAAAAATCTGAATCATTAGAATTGTAAGTAGTCATAATCAACTAAAAATATCAACTTAACCAACTGGCAAACTGAACTCTTCCAATGGTAAATTACATTTGGTGCGCAAGATTTTTGACAAAATTAATAATTAAAATATTTGCTTATCATTTTTACATGAGTAAACAGCATACAAATGAAGTAGCATGTGTCAACTAAATTGCAGTAGGTTCTGTGCTGTTATTTATGGGTTGTTATGATTACAGTCAATACTAAGGAGTCAATTAAGCTACATGTGTATGTAATATAATCTTGTTATTTCATGCAGACAAAACTTAGGATATGGCTATTGCCCAAAGAGAAGCCTGTTAACAGTTTAAAACAGACAGCTGAAGCATACTGTTAGTCCAAAGACTGGGTGAATACAGTCCAATTATGAAATTTGTTCTATAATAGATCAGCTATATATTTTAACTATATTAAAAAGTTTTTTTATTAAACTAAAAATCTTCAATTCACATACGCTAGATTAGGAAGGGTGATAAAATGTCAAAGGGATTTGAAACAAGTTGGGGAGAACAGACAATTGGCATAAATAATAGAAAGAGGTAAAGTAGAATGCAGAAGTTAAATTAGATTAACAACAGAAGCAAATAAATGAGATATCTGTGCACATGGAAAAAGAAAAGTTCTACAACTCATAAACAATGATTCCACCCTTTCTTGTTTGTCTTTTTACAAGTTTGTATTATTTTGGTTTGGTCTCATTTGGTTTGTATTATTTTCCTATGAGCTAGTGGAAATGTGAAATATCAATCCTAGTTTTTTGAGAATGACCACTTGATCCCCTTTCTATGTAGAAGATTTAAGATACAAACTTCCATTTAGATGATTCACTTTTCAGGGAATGACAAGATTATGGATTAGTCTAAAAAATTAAGCTGCATAATGTATCTATCTGCAAATGTGAAACCTTATGCATTACGATATTTTGCACAACAAGACCATCAAAAACCATAAAATTATCACTAAAGAAACTTAACAAATTTCAAAAATACTTAAAAAAAATCATTAAAATAATTTAAAGAGAATGGTGATCTTTTTTCTTACATTTAAGAGGCTGATGATGTAGTTTTGAAAACAGTTCTTTTTCTCCTTCAGCTAATAACTCTACAGCTTTAATATTATCTTTGATGTCCTTATTCTTATCAAATCTATTACGAAGAACTGTAGCTTCAAATCTAAACAAGGCTCTGTAAAACAAATTCATATATTCCAACCTAATATTACGAAATTAAAGAAAGATTAGCCATTCGCCAAGTATAAAGTCATAAACTACATTCAGTGTAATAAAACTTGTTTAACATTTTGTTGATAGAGTGTAACAATACAAAGTATTAGTTTAAGGAGCCACAAACTGTTTTTCTTTTCATAAGAAGATTATTTTCTAAAAAATTATAAAATAAAATATTATACATTTAATTTTTAATTTTATTATAATTTTTTATTTTCAAAATTTTATTTTTAATTGTTTTCTTTGTTTTTTAATTTTCATTATTTTTTTTTTATTTTTATGATAAGAATAAAACATTTTTCTTCATTTACTCCCATTTTTTCTAGATAGGAAAGATAAGATAAGATGTTTATAAGCTGATTTCCCTTCTTGATGCCAGTGCATTGGCAACAAGCCATAGGGAAAAAATCATGCCTGACGAATTCAAATTAGGGTTCTTTCAGATATACAAGGTCTGTTCAGAAATAGCTGAACTTTATTTTTTTAATATTTATAATTAATATTTTACAGATTATTGGTGTTTGTACCCTTCAAAGTACTCCCCTCCCCTATTAACATACTTTTCCCAGTGATGTTTCCACTTAGTGAAGCACTCCTGGGTAGCTTCATTTGAAATGGTTTTTAAGGTCCTTGACAAATTTGATTTAATATCATCAATAATCTCAAAACAACATCTTTTCATCACCAATTTTAATTTTGGAAATAAGAAAAAATCACAAACAGCCAGGTCTGACAAATAGGGAGGCTCAGGGAGGACAATCATCTGATTTTTGGCACAAAGCTGACAAAATGACAAAACTGAGTATATGAGCACATTGTTGTGTTGAAGGAACCATGAGTTGTCTCACAACTCTGGTCTCTTTTTATGGATTTTTTTCACATAACCATTGTAAAATGCCTTGATAGTACACAAGGTTCACAGTTTCACCTTGAGGCAAGAATTCCAAATGCACAATTCGATTTAAATCAGAAAAAACATACAGCATCACTTTGAAATTGGATTGGAACTGACGTGATTTTTAGGGCGTGGAGATCTTTACCAATTTGTGACGATTGAACTTTTGTCTTAATGTCGTAGCTGTAAACCCAGCTTTGGTCTCCTGTTATTTCCTTTGCATGAATGTTTCATCGGCATTGGGTTGTTCAAGAAATTTTCCTACAAACATCCACTCAAACATCTGCTGTTCGGTCATCAAACAAGGAACAAACTTTGCTTCAACTTTATGCATGTTCAATTTTTCAGTCAAAATATCACTGCATGATCCATTTGAGATGCTAACCTCTTCTGCAAGTTCTCTGACAATGCAATCAGTGATTGCATGCACTAGATCATGGATTTTCTGAACATGCAGATCTTCAGTTGAAGTTGAAGGCCTTCCTAGTAGAGGGTCATCTTCAATTGACTGAAATCACTTTTAAATTGTGAAAATCATTTGTAACATTGCATATTATCCAGAGCAACATATTCGTAAGCTTATTCCAAAAATTGAGAAATTTCTATGAAAATTTTCCCCAGTTTTATACAAAATTTTACACTCTATCTCAACACTGTATGTTAACAAAAATTGTACAATACAAAAATCACTACTAACACTTAAACGCATTGCACTCAAATAACAATAACACAAAAACTAAACAAGATATCAACAATCCAAAAACAATGGTTACAAAGGAAGTTTTGCGAATCACAATGCTGCACACATGACTAAATATCTCTGCTGGCGCATAATTAGGAATGTTTCATTGTTTTCTGAACAGACCTCAAAGACATTATTAACACTTTGCCAAGAACATCAGCTAAGTGAAAAACTCGCTTTTAGATTTTCCCCTTTTTTAGACTTTATTCAACGTAATGTTATAAACTAATTTTTAAATTACTCTTGCCAAAACTTATAACTGTAAATATTCTGTAAATATTTATTTACATTTAAGCACATTCAAACTATTACAAAACACACAACGATATGTTCAGAATTGAATTATCTACGATGCATTAGATATATACTTGTAGTTATTCTGAAAATAGAAGTGTAAATTTATACTTTAATAATGTATTAATGTATTAGAACCTGTATTGCTTGATTAGGTGCCATGGAGTTTAATAAGTTTAAAAAAAATCAATTCATTACTAACCTTTGCATGTAATCTTAAACTGGTATAACATCTAGGTGTTATCAATATATATGTTGTTTTGGTAAACTACATAAAAACCTTGGACATTAAACCTTAGGTCAATCTTGTGTGTTAAACTATACAACATATAACTATTTAATCATGAAATCACAAAAATAGAAAATTGTAATTGAATATTATAATTTATTACAGCAATAGTACTGAATCAGGCAATTAAATGTACACAATAAATAAGTAAAAATACTTCATCATTATATTATAAAAGGCACAGTTCAAAAGTAAGGATCAATGAGTTATAAATAGCTAATGGCAAAACTGATTAGTTTGCACACCCTGCCATTAAGCTCTGTGACAAATTTGGTTTTAATGTCATCAATAGTCTCAAAACAGCATCTTTTCATCAGATTTTAAATTCGGAAAAAGAAAAAATCACAAGGAGCCAGGTCTGTCAAGTAGGGAGGCAGAGGAAGGACAGTCACCTGATTTTTGGCATAAAACTGACGAACTGACAAACTGAGTGTATGGGCGCATTGTCTTACAACTGTGATCTTTGGTCTGGCTTTAAGTGGTCTGTAGGGCATTTAACCACCACAATGCTGTCAATTCATTGTTGTTTGCCTTTGTGAGACAGTGTGTTAAAATGAGTGTGTTAATAACAAATCCCCCAGTTGTGAAGTTTGATCATTGATTAGGATTTCTAAACATGAGAGGACATAATGCTGCTGAAATTAATCAATTGTGTGAAACATATGAGCCTATCACAATGAATGAAGGAAAAGTGAGGCAATGGTGTTGTGACTTTAAAGAAGACCATTCAAAGTTC
The DNA here is from genome assembly GCA_010016005.3 of Zanna intricata. NCBI lineage: Eukaryota > Metazoa > Arthropoda > Insecta > Hemiptera > Fulgoridae > Zanna > Zanna intricata. The sequence continues at coordinate 34,494 of JAAAKQ030490942.1, forward strand.
AAAATAAATAGTGAAGTGGCAAGCCCAATGTCCGACTGACTATTTAACTGGATGTGTGAATACAAAAGAGAGAAAATTGCTGCTTTATAATCAGTAAGCTTTCTCTAAAATTTCCAGAACTTTCAAAGACAACATTATTGAGAATCATGATTAAAACTCTAGGTTATCATAAGCTGTACACAACAGTTGCTGAAAATGTTGACAAGTGTTCACCAAGATCACAGAATGACACCTATACATGCTTTTCTTTACTTTAACCACGAGGGAGACAAATTTTTTTGTCAAATTGATAATGGAGTGAAATGTGGATTTCACACATCAATGCTGAGATGAAAGAACTAGCTATACAGTAGCATAATTCTACTTCATCTAAACCAAAAAAATTCAAACATAGTCTCCAAAGAATACCACATCTGTATTCCGGCACCAAAAGGATGTGCTTTTGATTCATTTCATGGATCTGGAACATCCATCACATCATAAGTCTATTGTGAAACACTTTCATGCAATTCAAAACCAAAAGAACATTGAGATCAGAATCTGTTCTTCTTCATGAAAATGTACGACTATGTGCACAACAGAAATAAATAAAAAATCTTAATAGATTTTTTATCATTCTCCTTACAGTCCCAATATGGCACCCAGAGACTGCATTCTCTTCCTACACCCAAAAACTGACTTGTGTTTCAACAATTTGATGATTGAGAAGAGTTTAAAATCTCAGTGCAAATGTGGCTAATTCAGAAGCGCTTGCTATGCGATCACATACAGTTGATTCTGAATAATTGGCCCACTGGTTAATTGGGACAGTTTCATTAAAGAACAAAAGCACAATCAGATTTTACACTGATAAGTACTTTATTTATGTAGTCCATAGTGCCACTTATTTGGGCCAATATCTGATAATATTAAATTACATCCATACATGATATTACACTACATCACTATATATGATATTACTATACATTGTAGATACCTGATGATATCTAAATTCTTATTAAAAAGGATGCAAGCAAGCAATGAACAACAAACTTTGTGGATCTGAGAATAATGCAGCTAGATAATGATGTGGGATAGAGGCAGAACACATTCAGACAGGTAGATTGCAGTAATGATGCTTCGGACCATTAATAAGCCTTGTTGTTTTAAGTGGCTTAAAGTGGGCAGTTTACAGGTAAATTATTTTTCTAATAAAAATGCTTGGATGACAAGTACAATCTTATAGAATGGCTTAGCAATTGGGATGTTGAGTTTGAGAAAAAGAATTAAGAAAAATCACACCACAAAATGCAAAAAAATTTAGTTTGACTTGAACAGTTTTTAATGTAGGATGGAAGGAAAACCAGTCCTCAATTGTAGTAGTAAATGTAGTAATATCATGTATGAATGTAGTTTAATATCATCAGATATTGGTATGCACTGCAACATGAACCCATTGTACCTGAATTATAAAGCAAGGGCTACAAGAACGCAATGATTTTATTCTCCCTACTTATCAATGGTACACTATAATCAATGTTGCCAAATCACCAGATTCACTGCTGCAACACACACACGCACGCACGCACATATATATAAAACAATATAATTTATATATAATCCTGACTGCCGTAGCAGAGCAGTAGGCACGTTCATCTTTCATCACAGTTCTAGTTCTGAATGTCAGTCTATCCTGACTTCAGATAATTGATCAAATTATAATTGAGTATCACTGGGTACAGAGGAACAATCACATATTAATCTCATCATTATAGTCATAAAAAACTTTACATGTTTTAGGTAAAATTTTATAAATTATAATAGATTATCTTTAAGGCTATTAATAAAAGAACTAAGAGAGTTTAGTCAATTTTTCAAGTAGGCCATCTTCAAGGCCACATAACACTGATTTTTGGATGCTAATTCACAATTGCTGTACTACAGATTATTAACTTTTGAGTAGCTCAGATATTGGAGTGATCAGAGTGATAGCTAAGAGATCAGATATAGATTACAGTAGTTTGCTTTACAGAATTTTAATTTTTTTTTTACTTAAATTTTTACAATCAATTCATATGTAAAAAGCACTATATTACACCTAAAGAAGATGAATTTTGTTGATGCTGATATCTTAAGCTAGGCTATTGTAAGATTATATTTACAGAACGTAATCAACTCTCTCTCTTGCGACTTCATACATAAAACATTTTATCCTTATAAATAAATAGCTCCAAATCATCCATAAATATTAATAAAAATACCTAAATCATATCAGTAACTGAAAAACATAGTTACAACATACCTCACGCAAGACATTCTGATATTCTTTTAACATAAATAGATTTTCTTTTACATTAATAAACATTAAATTGTGAAATAATTTTGATAAACTAAGCTTCAGAAAGAATGATAATGATCATCAAATGTACTAATTTGACTCCTCCTCCTACCAACTTACCAAGAGTAAAACATTTATTTCCCTTGTATAGAATTTAGACTTTTATTTAGTCCTGATAATGTTTAACTTTTTAATGGATCAATGCTATTTCTACTGTTTTTTCTTCTGCCTACAAAAGACCTACTTAAAAGATTTGAAAAAATTTTCTAGCTTAAAAAATATTCCTAGCTTTCAAATATGGTGAATAACATTTTTTCTTGAAAAATCATGTTTATGAATCCATTATTTTTCTGAAGAGGAATCTTTTAAGTTTAAAAAATGTAGCAAGACTTGGAAAGAAGTTGGACAACAGCCCTGAAAATATCTTCCGAGAGTACAATTGCAGAAAAATAGTTTCGTTTTTTATATGATGCTCTTAAAAATAATTTTTTTAAAAATAAAACTATATTTTAAATTAAATTTTGTCACACTATGCAACAAATTAAATACAGAACTGATGAAAATTGTAATTCTTACATTGTTAAGATTAGATCCTTAGAAAATTGTTTGAAAAGAAATGATACCATAAACACAAATTGTTTGTTACTCTTTTCTTACCAAAATATTTCAATTCTTGAAAAGATTTGTTTTTTCCCCCTTCAGATATGTTTGGGTTGAAATACAAGATATTAGCTGTTCCATGTGTCTTCCTTTTTGAATATTACTAAAACAGAGAATTTAATAATTAACTGCCTAATTACTTACCTTATTCTAGCAACTAATCTGTTAAAAGTTACACCGGGTTGAACAATACACTACAAATAAAATGTCTTACCTTTCCGTACAACTAGATTCCAAATTCCTATAAGCTCTTTTATAAAGACTGCAAACCTTTTTAGCATGTGTAATTATTCTTAAAGGTACGTTAGGTACAGCCATTTTTAACGCAATATTTTTTTCTAATCACCTTTAAAATTTTCACAAATCGCAGCAAGGTTAGATCTATAGAATAATATTCCCAATTTCCCAACTATATTTTGTCATCCTATCAGCTGATGACAAAAACCTTTTTGGATTGTTTTCGTAACTGTATATAAAATTATATAGATGATATTGATACGTAATCATCTGGAAGAAAGTATTGCGATTTAATAGAAACTTTTATTGCATCGCATCAATTATTATTGATTAGCTTTATCGCTTGGGTAATCTGAATTGCAAAGAATATTTCATCTTTTATTTTGGTAAATGAATAACGAACTGTTATACCGAAAATTAATTCAATAAAAACTAATCAGTCTATGCTCAATACAAATCAAACCAGCTCATCAGTTTTGAAAAATATTGGTATTTTCAGAATTTAACGGTTATTTTTACTAGTCAATTCAAAACAATGCTAAATCAAATGTTATTTAATTGAGAATTTTCATTTGATGACAATTTCTCTTTGCTGGAAATCCTACGTAGTGAATGTATCACATTATATAACAATAACTGTGAAGTTGGTTTCAATGCAAGAAATCGAAATTCAAAGCAAGAGCTTATCAAAGTATGTAGGGCCAATACAATAGTCCAAATTAACTAATTATATATAGCTTTACAAATCACAAATAGTTGACCTGGATTAAAATAAAGCAAATTATTAGATTTGTATACAGAATGTATCACGAAGTTCTCCCGGGTCTTTTGTAATGTAACTACTATAACAGTTAGGTTACAGCGTCTGGGAAAATCTCATATAAACATATGTTCTAAAATGCTTCGTTTGCGAGTTACGGCTAGTTGTAAGATTCCGCTCGGATTCCAGGTATTCCGTGAAATGAGGTCTTACTGAAATTTTTAGAATGTTAATTAAGGGGCGGAATTAATGATTTCTTATGGTTTGTTTCCCTAAAAAACGAATTAACTAGGTCCGAGAAAGTATCTGCAATAGTTTTTGAGAAATCTAGGGTGAAAACCAAAAAATTGGGATAAAAAAATTATGTTTCTTTAAGTTTGATTGCTATAACTTCGTTATATGGGTAATAAACACATAAAAATCTTTAACCAAAACTTGTAGGGAATTTAATTCTGTACAAAATAGTGTAAGGTAAGTTGCATAAAGCCAAGAAAAGTTGGAAAAATTCGAATTCTACTTAAAAACATTATACTAGAACAAATGCATTTTTCTACCAAAGTTTATAAATGAACCCACCATTTTCAATGTTTCTTGGGAAGCTTCTGTACCGATTTTGTTGCTCTTTTTATTTCCTCAGAGCTATTTGAAGTTGCTCAGCCGCATCCATAATACGGACAATTAATTCCTCACAAGAATTTATTTTTGTTTAGCATACTACATTTTTTATCCATACAAAAATCTAATGGTGTTAGATCAGGCAATCTTGGTGGCCAGGAATGTGGTCCAACATGACTTATTTCTCAGGGAAATGATAATTTAAGCAAGTGGAAACGGCACAAGAAAAGTGGAGAGGCGCACGCCATCGTTCGGAAGTATACTTTGCGTCTCAGCGCTAAAGGAACATCTTTACGTAGCTGTGCAACTGTTCTTGAAGAAAGTGCAAATAGAAGTCACAACATAAACAATTAAGCAACCAGGGAATACGAACGCACAAACATCTAATTGTGATGAAGACTTCACCATATAATGACATTAGATCAGTGTTAAAAATTGCCTTAACCGTTTCATAAGGATTTACTTTGGCCCATCAATGCTCGTTGTGTTAGTTGTTGACACCATTTCAAGTGAAATTTGCCTCTTCAGTAAAAAAAACATACATGTAGAGTTCAATTTGTATTCCACCATAGCGCCCGCCGCTCTAGCGGTTACGTCGCCCCGGACAAAAAGACAAATTGCCACCCCCAAAGTAGCAGTGGTATATACGAGTATATTTAAATAAAGGTACATATTTTTTTAATTTTTAATAAAAATCAAATCATTTTATTTAAATTTTAATAAAAGCATATATTTAGAAAGAAAATTAAAACATTGATAATCAAGCAATAGAAATTAAATAAGAAATATCTGTATTTAGCCACAAATTGTTAAACATTTTTTTAATTTTTAAATGCTATTAAAAATGTATATTATTGCATGAACAATCAAAATGCCATTATTTTAAAAATAAAACAAGGTATTGTTTTACGATCAATTATGCTAAAATCACAAAAAACACTTTTTTTCTTACTACGGTTTTTTTAATTTATTTAAAAGATTTATTATTATAAAATAATATTTAAATAAATAAATATTTACCTTGTTCTAAATAAACTAAAACCGTAATTAACTTCACAATTATATTCAGTCAATCAATATAAAAAATATTTATGCTCTACACAAAATATCTTTTGTATCCTGTGAACGTATAGAAAGTTATCATTATTATACATGTATTTCATAATAAAAAAAATGTCAGCAAATCATAAATAGTCGTTAAAAACAAATTTATATTTCTTGATTTTGAGATTTTATTCATTTCAATTATTTAACTATTATAAAAATTATTCAATTATTATAAAATGCGAATTATCGAAGTAATGAGCTTAATAAATGTCTTAAATTACTGATTCACATAATCATTTTCATAAAACATAAATATAAATAATTATAGCTATTAAATACATTCAAATTTGATACAATATTTTATTAATTCAATGAACAGCCTTTTTGTTTAAATTAAATATTTATTTCATTTAAAAACGCTTTCATTATTTCCATTCGATAATCGATTTACAATAAAGTAGTATCTATCAAACTAAACAATTTAATTAAAGATGTGCTTACCTTTAAAAATTAAGAAATTGCACTGAAGTAAATTTTATGAACTTCCACTTGTTATCACTACCAACATAATAGTAATAATAATCTATTGTGTAATGAAATCGCTCTTTTATAATTAGAAGTAGTAAGCAAGTCTATGTGCATGTTCAAACACAAGTTGAAGCAACGCTCTGCTCGCGGGGTAATGCTACTATTCTGTTAAGAAAAGTATATGAATATTTTACCAAATTCTGCTGTAATTTTTCAATAATAGTGAAAATATTTTTAGATTTTAGACAAACACTATAAATACCTACGTACTGTAAATATTTAGCGAACGAAAAATCGATATGTGGAATTTTCTATTAAATTGGTATTTAATATATCAATATTTTTCTCACCTTTAACAGCCAAAATGTAAATGGGCGACCCAGACAAATGTCCGGGTCGCCCGTCTCTAGAGCTGGCGAGGTCCACCAGTTGTAGAACTTCAACCGAAGCGGACCGTCTCCTGGGTGAAGATGTGAACTGGCAGTTTATGATAAGGATAAAACTTGTTTTAACTGTCATCCAAACCATCGAATATTAAATTCCAATTCGTTTAGAAAAAATTAGTGTACTGACGCCTGGACTGCATCGATAATAATTTCATTAATAACAGCGTCTTGTTAGCATTATCATTACTCACACCTAAAATGAATACATATCAGCGTACTTCACCGTCGTAGATAAGTACGGCATTACTTTAATAGCAAACCGATTACGTTCAAACTAAAATTCACAGAAACCTTCACTAACCACAACACAGTTGAACATCTAACCACCCGATAATGTACTTAATGTACCCCTTACAGAATGATTTACACTAGAGTTGTACTGATTTGATGACTTTTTGCTCGGATTCAAGTCCTTTGTTCGAATTCTATGAACCCAAATTCCATGTTCTACTGTTTCGAATCGGTAGTTATTATAGGAACCGCAACATAGAATCATCTGTGGCGAGAGTTATAATTCGAACGAACAAACTAGTGATGGGACCATCGACTAATTAGTCGTTGACTACTTTTAATAATCGACTAATCCGACTACTTTTATTAGTCGAATCCCCTCCATTAAGAAAATGGAATGATCAGACTACTTTTATTAGTCGGATTTAAGTTGTTAGAAAAAGACAGTGTTAAAAAATTAGGCTATTTTGGACAGTT
>JAAAKQ030490943.1:1772-14448 GCA_010016005.3 Zanna intricata
GAAGAAGAGAGGTCCCAGCGAGCCGCCTGCCAATCCCGGAATAAGCGCCCCTCCGCTGCTCGTCTGTTAGTTAATTTGTTAAACATTTAAATAACTGTGATAATTATATCACTAACTTAAAACAAGATCTTTTAATATAACATTTGTTCTTATTTCATCAGTAATTTTCCTAGAGTAATATATAAATGTACACTAAAACAGTTAAAATAAAACTAGCTAAAATATGATTAAAATGTGTAGGATACTCACAAATATAAATTAAAGCATAGAAATATTAAAAAAGTAAATTGTTTATACATATTATACACAATTAAAGTTTGTGCTGACATATTGCGCGTTAATCTTTTTGTAATCAACCAGCATGACATCAGTGCTTGTTACAACAAACAAAAGGTTTTTACAGATTTTTCACTCAGCAAAGTTAATAACACTATTATTCATTGTCTAACTGTTAACATTATTGTAATTTTAGTTCATATATGGATTGAACTTTGGTAATATTGGAAAAATTACATCTGTTTTATTGTACTTTAATGTAAAATCATTATATTTCAAAATTATTTTTTTAATTTTTACTATATTCTCTAAAGAGAAATTTTAACAGTGATTCATTTCAAATTATTTACGAATTTTGTTAGGGTCTTTTCGATAATGAAAAACCACGCATCTAAGAAAAAGTACTTTACAGCTTAAATCATCCAAAATAATTGCTTTGTAACAATTTCAAATTTCCTTTTTCAGACAATTGTCTACATTTTATTAAAGAAAAAGATGTAACTTTATGGCATGTAAGGAAGAATTTCTATTTAATTTTTTCATTCCTTCTAAATAAATGCTAGACAGTCTGTAAATATAATATTGTATTTTTCTATTAGAGTCATAAAAGTAAAGTTAGAAAGGAGCGGTTACTAATAAAGAGTTATTAATGTCTTTTGTTAACATTTGATTATTTTGAACAGAAATGTAAGGCAGAGTGATAGTGTCTTGACCTTTCATCTGGAATCCCCAAGTTCAAATCTCAGTTAGACATGGCATTTTTCATATAAGCTTCAAGCTTATATGATGAAGTAATCTTAAAAAAAGATGTGGATATTAATTAAAAGTTATATAAATCGATGACAGATTATGAATTCATATTTCTAGATTAGTAATTTAAATTTTTATCTAATCTCATTTTTTTTTTTTTTTTTCAGCAAAAGGTTCAGTTTACTGAAGCCACTACTGTGTCAATGAATAAGAACTGGTCTCCTTATGGGTGTCATTATTACCCTGATCCAAAAGCATTTCCATCACCTAAACTGGATTCACTTCCTCCTGAGCCACTTAAAAAGGGAGAACAGTATTTTCTTGATCTTGCTGGGAATATTTGCAAGGTACTGTAATTATCTTCAAATACTATTTTACCAGAACTCACAAAATATATAAATTTGAATTTTCTTATAAATTAAATTTTTTATATAAATTATATTAAATTTAAACTTGAAAGTAAATTAAATGAAAGTAAGTTCTTTTATGTAAGTTTTAACCAAAAATTATTTTGTTAATAGATATGTAATCATTTATAAGGTTTAAAATAATATTACATTAGCCGCAGGGGTGCTCATTCTCTCATAGTCTATAGGGAACTACAATTATATTCAACTAACAGAAAACATTAAGCATGACAATTGAATTATAAACATCATAATTTTACCTACATTTGCACAAGATTTACAAGTTATATGCATATATTGTAATCGGTTTGGCACATATTTTCAGTATTTATTTTTTTTTTAAATTACTGTAATGACTTTGGTGGCTGTAGGATTAATTTCAAAACAGGATCTTAATGATTTTCTTAGATTTTCATGCAACATTTTCTTCAAAAGGGCTAGTTATAGCAAAAAGCAATAAATTGTAAAATAAGAAAATGAAAAAGAAAATTTAAAAATCTTTCTTAAGAATCTTAAACTAATTAAATATATTACCCCCTGAACAAAATTTAAGAGAGTGGATAACCATTATATGCTCTTGTTATAAAAAGCTTTCTCAAAAAGATTTTTAGTATATTTAATAAACTTAATTGCTTTAGATGTTGATCTCTTGTTATTTAGAAATAAAGATTGGCATCTTTATTGATAAACTTAAGTTTTCTAACTATCAACATAAAAAGAAATTAGACAGGATTTCACTGTTAGATTAAAAAACTCATTTTATGATGCTTTGCAGGAATTTTTTGTTTTCAATTAATATTTATTATTGTTATTCCTTCATTTTTTTATTAATTAGTTTTTTTTTATATACACTTTAAATAATGACCATTTGATGACTATTTCACAATCAAATTCCTTGCTGATTTTGATTTTAAGTAAAATTTAAAACGGTAGTTGAGCATTTTTTTGTTTTCCAATTTATTTGTATTTGTTCCCAATAAAACGTTTTAATTTTTTTATAGTAACAGTAATCTCAATCATTATTTTACATAACAAATTAACAAAAAATTAATTTACAGATAAATTTTAATCTGAAAATGCTATTCTGTATAGTTTGTTGTATGTTTCCCAAAGTTAACACTTTAGCTGTGTTATTGTACCCCAGTGTACAGTTACATTATAGACTATTTATATTATTACAAAGTGAACATTTGTTGTACCTCGACGTACTGTATGATTCAATTGTTATATGCTAATACAGTTGACCAAAGAAATTCATTCCATGCATGCGAGGTTTCTTTCTTTATCTTATTTATTGTTCTTTGAAAAATGTTTTTTTATTTTATAATGAATCAAAATATGATATTTGGATGCATTAAAACGGTACATGGCCCCGGGTTATTGTACTGCACCCTAGTAATAATTCTCCTATTGTTTTGGGGTATGGATTCAGGTGGCTTGGACATAATGATACATATGCTACTACACTCTCTGAAAAACAGTGACCAGTTGAGAAGCTGACCAAAAAGGGCGCTGTATAATTTCTTATTGTGTTGATTGTGAGGGGCAACCGGGATTTTGTTTGCCTTGTTTTAATAAATGTCATGCAAATTAAAATACGAGATACTCTTTGTATCTTTAGATTTTTCTTTGAGATATAACACCTTTTCGTAGAATTTATTATTTTTTTTTTTTTTTACATTCTTGCAATATTTATATAAGATAAGTAAATCTTTTTTTTTAGCCTCCATTTATTTTACTTCATATTTTCTTTAATCCTCAACATGAACGAAGATATTTTTTGTTATTTTTATTATTGAACTAAAAATATTTGATTTTGTGTGTTCTAAATATTTAGAATTTTAATAGTGAGTAGGTGTAATGTTGAAAATATGTTTGTTGTTTCTTTTTTGTTTTTTAGTTATTTATTTTTTTGTTTGACAATTTTTTGTTTGAGATTATGGCAATTTTTTAATGTGAATAATTTTTAATAGTCATAATAACTGTTTTTTTCATAAAATATTATGTTTTATTCTTTATTTTAAATCTTGTAATTAATCTTGTTTTTTCATTTTTATTAGTGTATTAAGTTTATTTCTAGTTATTAATAAATATTCAATTAATTTTTTTTCATAATTTTCATCACTGGTATTTCTTTTTTTTTTTTATAAACTAAGATATTACGAAATGTTTTGTTGATTATCAAGTAAAGAATTTTATAAATAGTAAGAAAATATTAAAAATAATATTTATATATCTTCATAAATTGTGTAACAACTGCTGCGGTACAGGTCGCCGGAGACTTGTACTATTACAGCTGTATATAGTTGCAGTACATAATAATATAAAAGAATAAAGTACTTATTTTTTCTAGTAGATGGCATTAGACACTGGTTTGCTTACTGGACGTTAAGGTTCAGTAATGCACTGTAAAAAGTACACCTTATTAGTTCTCGGGGATTTATACCACAGTTATGTGAATTTCAACAAAATGTATATAGTATATAATTAAGTACCTCATACGAGACTCCCGGGGTATGTACCGCACAGATTTCATTCCATCAAATTTCTTAACGCTGTGAAAGTGTTAAGAAACTTAAGGAACATTAACTTAACACATTAAACAATAAAAATATTTAGATCTGTTATAATATTTGTTTCATTTCATCCTTATATGTGTACTCTAAATTTAGCATTCTGAGTTTAGCATTTTTCTTTCCTGTGTGTGCAGAAATTCGTAATTGTATACAGTGTTCATTCCGTACAAGTGTATTGTAAAATAATGATATATGTATTAGAAAATTTTCAAAGAAATTTGAAAACATCATTCTCCTGACATGCATTACATAACATTAGGTTGTTTATAGGAGAATAAGACTCATGTTCAATTACACTATAATAGCATCTTACAACGTTAGTTTCTAGTACCAGCAAGAACATGATATCGCTTCATTATTAGCTTATTAAATTCTGTTATTTTTATTTCAGCCTGTGGTGGATTTTAAGAATTTTGTTCTTTGTATACATATTTTAATTATAAGATTCATTTATTTTAATATATATATATATATTTTTATTTATTTTTTTTTTCAAGTAATTATCATTGCAGGTCATTAATGAATTACTTTTTTCTTCCTTATGACAAAGCAAGACAATTTATGTTTAAATAAAATGACTTTGTTTATACTTTTCTTTTTTTTGTTACTGTAGAAAATTTTTTGTGCAATATATTTTTGTAAAATTATATTCATCAAGTGTAAGTTACTTTGAATTTGGCTAATTTCAAACTCTTGAAGAAGGAGCTATAAAAGGATCTGCAAGTGAAATATTTTAAAAGTAAAGAACTGTATTTTGGTTTTTGTTTTGTCAAGATTGAACTTTTAATTTTCAAGAAACTGCAAGTTCAATTAAAAATGTTTGTTTTTAATTCAAGAATTTTTTATGTAAGAGTTATGAAAGATGGTTTTGTCAATTTTAGTGGAATGTATTTATTGAACCAATGCAGTATATTAATACAACATAGTAAAACATTGATTTACTTAAAGAAAAAACCAGACTTATACTTTCTTTTAATATTTACTATGTTTCTGAACACAGAATAGAAACAAGCAAACATTGCACAAATCACCTTGGACTCGCAATCCTTACTCATGATAAACTTTGTTTTGCTCCTTTCTGAATTCTGAATTACAGGCTGCTTATCTTTATCATTTTATCTTTTCACTGCTATCTGATTCTTGTACAAATTACAGATAAATCTTTCCCTATACATTTCAATTTTATTTAAAATTTTAAATTTATTCCATCTTCATTAAAATGGTTTCTTAAAATCTAAAAGTGTCATGTAAGTGGCTTTAATTTTCTTAATCCTGTCTTCTAAGCAGACTCCTTTGTGCTCATGCTTTTTCTGAAACTGAACTGGTCATCATCAAATACATCTCTCACAACCTGATAATTTAGTAAGTTGCTGAGCCATTTAAAAATCTTCCCATTATGTAATTAAAAATACAGTTAAAAGATTTTCTTCTACAGAAACATTATCTATCCATAAATTTTTAAACTTGAAACTCTGAATTTTCTGCATCATGTTCATGGGGAAAACATAAATATATACTACAGTAATTTTCAATAACATTTTCTGAATTGTGAAATATTTGTTATTTTTTTTTATATTTAATATAGAACTGTATCTTAATATTGTTTTAAGTGTTTATGCTTAAAAAAAAAATAAATAATATTTAAAAAAAAATGAAAAAAGACAAATAATTAACATGAATTTTAATTGTATTTTTTATCTCATAATTAATTATACTCATTCCTAATACCTAAAAGGCATGTTTTTAAGGGCCGTTTTAATATAAAAGTTGAAATAAGCGAAATAGAAAAAACCTAATCACAACAAAATAAAAATACACATAATACTATTTTTCTAAATATTCGCCATTCATTGATATATTTTTAATATCAGCTTATTAGCTTCATTAATTTGTTACTGAAGAATTCTCCTACCTGTGATTTAAACCAATTAATTACTCTGTTTTGAAATTCTTTATCATCTTCAAACATTTGCTATGCATGCATTGTTTTAAATGGAGGAAAAGTTAATAATCACTCGCTGCAAGATCCAGTCTGTAAGGTTCAAAGATTTCCTACTGAAATCATTGCAGTTGTTTAGTGGTTTTGTTTGCTGTATGAGATCGTGCATTATTGTGGAGAAACAAAATCCTGCCAGTTAATGTCTCAGTTTTGTAAGTGTTTCACAGTACATATCACCATTAACAGTTATTTCCATGTTCAAGAAATTCAATCAGCAATATCCCTTTGGCATCTCAAAAAACTGTAGCCATAGCTTTTTCATTGAACTTTCTCACTTAAACTTTTTGGGTTTTGGGGATAATGAATGTCACTATTGCATTCATTGCTGCTTTGTCTCAACATTTGAATAAAATATCCACATTTCATCGCCGGCCAAGGCCAATGTGTTTCCATAAATCATCACCTTCATTTTTGTAATATCGCAAAAATGTTCGACCTGTAGCAAGACAATTTTCTTTGTCCCATCTGGAATACAATTTTTTGTAAGTCAGTTTTTCAGTTTAAATGTTGTAAATTACTGATCACAAAATAAAGGGAAAGTCAATCGATAATTGAGAAATAGTAAGCCTGTTTTCACAGTTTTTGCATTCACATTTTCGGTCAATTAATCTGTAATGACAGTCAGGCAACCACTACATTCTTCATCCTGAACAACATTCATTCTTCCTACAAAAAATAAACAACACCATTGGTGGTGAACTTTACCTTTACACATAACACTGGGTCCATAAACATTGACAATTTTTCTATGAATATCAGTAGCAGATTTGTTTTTCATTAATTAACAAATTACTGATCACACTTCACAACTTGTGGGATTATTTGTTGTAGTACTCACTTCAGCCAGACTGTACACAGCAACTAACATAATTAACATTAAGCTGTTGTTGCAGGCAGATGATTGTTAATATAAATAAGCATGCTACATCAGTGCCATCAATTTCCATCTTGTCTGATGGTGAAAAATTGAAAACAATTCTTACTTAAAAACACACTTGTATATAATATATTAATATGTACCAAAGCAAAATATCTATTTATACATTCTGTTTGCCTGTAAATTATCCTAAGTACTTTCTGTCTGGGATATGTTAAACAGATAATGTTGAAGGTTATGCTTATCTGCTTTGCTTTCTTTTTGTTAACATTTTATGAAATACTTGATTATACCTGTCCAACTCATAAACCCTACGTAATAATCTATGTAGTTTATTCTATTGTGCTTCTTTTAAACAAGATTTTTACAATAATACTGATGATATATCCCTATTCTCTTAGTTGTTTTTAAGTTTTTTAATAGTCAAATTTAGATCTTAAAATATTTTTCTCTGATATCATCATCATCATCAATTTTTTTTTCCTTTGTAGGACAATTTACTTGTTCTGTTTATTAATATTTTGGAATTATACTTCTTCATAACAATTTTTTAGCCAAATTTTATTTCAATGGTTGGTCTTATTTAACATTGAGCTGATCTTTTCTAAAACAATACTGTTAATTAATCTCAACACCCAAAGTACTTTGTATTACTGTAAAATAACAGTTAAAACTAATAACAACTTTCACTAAATTTGAATATGTTTAATACCATCAAAGGGCAGTTATTACATTGATTGTTGATTATTAAGTATTTATTGTTAATATGATTGGGCAACTTAAGCTTTAAAAGCAGATCACTGCAATTGATATTTTGTTGTTGATTTCAGGGACCTGTTGGTGTTGGGTATACATGCTATTGTGCACCATTTTTCCGACATATGGAAGAACAATTGGAAAGAGATAAACAAGAATTACAAAATAAAATAGATATTGCTGAACAACGACTGGATAAGAAAGTTCAAAATCTAGAAAGAAGAACAGAAAGCAGGTTATCCCAATTGAAATTGCATCAACACCATTTGGCACAATGGTTACGTAATGAAGCTGGCCTGCATCGTACCAGAAGCCTTGATTTACTGCTTGATAATGAATTAAGTGTAAAACTTGATTCACTGAATGTGGATAATAATGTAGCAGGTAATTCTGATGCTCAGCCTCATCGTAGTATGGATGATCTCAGTCACAGTGAATGGCAGGAGCAACCAGTTGATGTTCCTAAAGATCCTCTGGGAAAGTTTTGGAGGAGTCAATTTTTAGGGACAGGAAGAACGAAATGTCCAGATTTAGTCTCTTCATTACATTCACATAATTCACAAACCAGTGATCCGCTTGAACATTCAAAACAGGAAAGTGTATATAAAGATAGGTTATCAGACAATTATGCTCTTGAATTACCAATGAAAAATGATGATAGGGATAATAAAAGGTTATCTGAATGGAAAAGACATGAACTTCGTAGATCTGTGCACGAAATAGTGTCTCGTGTTCAGCATTCTAATCCTCATCGGAGTAACAAACCGGGAGTGTCATGTAGGAAAGAGGGTGAGGGTAGGGAAGAAGAAGCTGAGTGGTGTGGTGTTGAGGGTGTTGGAGAACATAGTAGTGTATGGAGGAGGGATATTAGTTCAGATTCCAGTGATGGAGAAGATGTTGACCAAGTAAGAACATGGCAGGAAGTAAAAAGGCTACCATATCGAAGTAGAAGTGCCGTGTACAGTCCTCCTTTGGAACGAGAGCCAAATGATTCAGGTTACAGCACAAAGATCTGTAGCAATTCGCAAGGACCTTCTCCTTCGTTATCAGGTTGGTATTAGTTCTCAGTTATGATCTGCATGAATAAAATGAATTAATTAAATTTTAATACACCTCAGTTTATAAACTGTATTAGTTTAACTGTAAAAAAATCATTAAATGTTGCTTCTCTAAAAATTCTGTTATTCTCAAGCATGACATATAAATTAAAAGACTAAAATAAAAACATTAATAAACTAAATTAAAAAACTTTAAAGATAGCAGATTTAGAACAGGATTAAAAAGATGTTTTCTAGACAAATATTTATTTACTTTGGATTACTTTTAACAATGAATTAAATGTTATTAAGCATTTCTTCCTACTTTCCTTCAATTTAAAGAAGTTCTTACATAAGATATTTTTATATTTTGTACACAATATAATCTAGCTTGATGTTTAAAGGGTTAGATGTTTTTAAGATTTTTAAAAATCTTTCAGTGTGATTGTCTCAACAACAGTTACTTGATTTTTTCTTTTATTCTATAAATGCTGTTAGAAATACTGGAACTCATTTTATATTATTTTCTAAGTATTGTTGGTTGATTAATAATCTTTATTATCATTTCTTTTTTTATTTACTTATTTTTTGTATATTATTTCTTCAATGTATACTTACTTATTGCTGTGTCAAATCTTAGTTGATTTTTCACCTCGTGCACCAGCCTCTTCTACTTCTCTCTATCTCCAGCCAGATGAATGCCAGCGTCCAGCCTCTGCAAATTGCAAATCCTTCAGCACTTGGTCATTCCACCTCAACTTTGGTCTTCCCAATGGATGTGCCCCTCCTGGTATGGCTTTCAACACTTCCAATAATCTTCCTTGCTGTCTTCTCAATACATGCCCCACCCAACTTATTTGCTTTGCTTTTATAGTGGATATAACGTCAGGATCTTTGTACAGCACTCTCAATTCTCTGTTCTTCCTTATTCTCCACACTCCCTTCTCCTCTATCAGCCTGAATATTTTCCTCAGCACCTTATTCTCAAAAACCATGAGTCGTTTCTCTTCTTCTTGGACAGTACCCATGTTTCCCTCCTATATCAGAATAGGTTGGATAATTGTTTTGTACCACTGTATTTTGGTCTTATGTGATAATAATTTGACTGACATTACATTTTTACATGCATCGAGACATCTATTGGCACTTGCTACTTCTGTCTGGATTTCTTTATCATCTGAGTTACTATAATTGATAGCCGCTTCTAAATACTTGAAGCTATCTACACAGCCTATTGATAAGTTATCCACTTTCACACTTCTGTTTCTGTCCTGTCCTCCATTTCTTCCAAAATGAATTATCTTGGTTTTTTCTCATTCACATTTCTTGGTTTCTCATTCCCATACTTCTTGCTTCTCTGAAAAATATTTCAGCTAAAAAAGATAAATTTTCTATCTTTTCTGACAATATAACATCATCGACAAAGGTCAATATACATTTATTCCTAGCTTAAACCTCTCTTCTGTCCTTTTATTTTCTGCAAAACTTTTTTCCAGTGCTAAATTAAAAAGGATAGAGGAAATACCATCATCCTTCTTACTCCAGTGTTTATTACAAAGTTCTCAGATACTTCTTCCTCCACTCTGACCTTTGCTTTGGAGTTGCTCACACACATTTATGTGAGTTTTATTGGTTTTTCTGGTAAGCCATGTTTTGCTACACTTTTCTGTAAACACCTTCTGTCCATGCTGTCATAGGCCTTTCTGAAATCAATGAAAATTGCACTAAATTGTTTGTTAAATTCCTAATACTTTGCAATCACTTGTTTTAGTAGGAAAACCTGTTCCATTGCGAACCTCTCCTTCATGAATCCGGTTTGTTGCTCCTCAATTATTCTTTCAATGTATGGATTTAGTCTTAATACCAGGATTTTGGATAACACTTTATAAACTGTATTTAATAACAATATTCTTCTGTAATTTGAGCATATTTGCTTATCATCTTTCTTGTGTAAAGGTACAATCATTGCTACCTTCCACTCATCTGGAATCCTTTCTTGTTCCCATACCATTGTTATTAATTTGTGGATTTCTTCTGCTAGCTGCTTTCCTCCACTTTTGATAATTTCTGTTGTGATGCCATCCTCTCAAGGGGATTTATTAGCCCTAAGTACCTTTATTACCTCATATTACCCCTTCATATTACCTCCTCTCAAGGGGATTTATTAGCCCTGAGTACCTTTACCGCACTTCTATCTCTTCCACCAAAGGAGGTAATATGAGTGGTTGAACATTGTAATATTTTGTGTCTTCCTTTCTAGTATCATTTCAATTGGTTCACAGTTTAATAGATCTTCAAAATACTCTTTTAAAACTCTTAGTATACTTTCTTTTTCCATTGCCACGTTACCATTTTTGTCTTTTATTCCATATGCCCTCGCTGAGAATCCCCTTTGAGTATCTCATAGCTCTATAAAAATCTCTAGCATTATTCGTTGTTCTATCATCCTCTGCTTTTCTGAGCTTTTCATTTATGTATACTCTTCTATGCCTTCTAAGTAGCTGTCTTGTTTGTCTATTTTTGTCATTATCTCTTAATTGTTCTGCCTCTTGCTGACTACTTTTCTCTTTCCTACTCATCTTTTGAAGCCATTTATGCTTCATTTCTCTTCTCTTAGATTCTAAATTTTGACATTCTTTTGTGAATCATGGTTTCTAATCCTCTTCTCTCTTTTTCTGCATACTTCCTTAACTATGTTCTTTATCACCTTCTGCAGCTTCTTCCATTGCTTCTCTACCATTTCTGCTACCTTGCAACCTTCGCTTACTTCATCTTCCAATGCTTGAAATTTATTGTGTAATTTCAATTTAAGTTCTTCTCTGACTACTAGTATCTTTAATTTTTTCGTTGCTAAGACATCTTTTTTTGCCGCTGCTCTTCTTTTCGTACCAATTCTTTGCTTGTTTGTTATAAGTACAAGGTAGTGGTCCGTACCATATTCAATGCCTCTGGTACTTTGTACCTTCATGACGCTGCTTACGTACCTATTATCCACTAGAAGATTGTCAATCTGATTCATAGTTTTCCCCATTTGGTGACAGCCATATTATTTTGTGAATGTTTTTCCTTTGGAACGTTTTATTGCATACTTTCATGTTCACTCTGTTTGCAAAAGAAAAAATTCTTACACCATTTTCATTTATCACTTCATGCACACTGTCATTTCCTGCTACCTCTTTCCACATGACTTCCCTCCCAATTTTTGCATTTGCATCTTCCTATCACAATTTTTACATTATAGTTTGGCAAACTATTCCTTCTTCTTCTATCATTTCATTAAAAAAAAAAAACTTTGTTTCTTCTTCCGCCTCCTCTGTTGGAGCATATATACTTAGCATGGATATATTTTTAAACCTTCTTCTAAACCTAATATTGCACATTCTTTCATTCTTTGGTATAAAGCTTATCACATTTTCAGCTATCTTTCTGTTTAGAACAAAACCTACCCCTCCATAGTGTCTTCCATTTTCACTATCACTGTAATATATTACATAGCTTTAGTATTAATTTTTCTGGCATACAGCCATTTGGTTTCTTGAAGTGCTACAACGTAGTTTCTATAATTTTTTAACTCATTTATCAGAACATCACATACACCAGTTAGGCAAGTTAGCCTGGTAGAGTATAAGTTCTTATATTCCAAGATCCAATTCTCAAGTCTTTTATCCAAATCTGATTTGTTGTCTTTTTATCCATCCTGCTTCCAAGGCTTAGTAACTACATTTCATAACTAGTAAGTTTTCCAGGGTGGGTTGTTGGCCCAATGCTCAACCCTCACACACCCTTGGAGGACCAGGTTTGGGTTGTCTTGTCTCTAGCCTACCTCATCAGTTCCAAGCCAACCAAAAAGGCATTTTCTCTCCTGCATTACGAGGAAGTAACAGACACCTTCACTTCCACATCACTGGGGTTGACATTAGAGTGGTTCCAATACTGACCAGAGAAGATAGCTCTGCTTGGTGTCAGCCATTAGATAGGGTCCTCAATATATATTGATG
>JAAAKQ030490954.1:0-14262 GCA_010016005.3 Zanna intricata
TATATATATATATACACCTAATGTTAAATAAAATAAAATCTTATTTTTTAATAAAATAAGATTTTTTTAAATAAAATCTTCTGCCACCATGAAAATTATTCTCTCTACATAATCACATGGTTAAGGTTTACAAATTTGATGGTTTATTACAACATTAAACGAAAATGAATAAGAATGTTGGTCTCTATAAGATAGCACTCCTGAAATACTGTAATTATTTTTGGGTCATTATAGTGATCTCTAAAAGAAAATTTGCCATTAAGATCTACAGAGCTTATAGTACCATCGTTTTTTCTTTAAGATATCAGAAAACATAGTTTTCAAACAAATTAAAACTTCAGTGAACAAATGAAAATTATATTTTTAAGGGTGTAAAAATGATTTTCAATGTCATGAAAAGGTTTAAGACCTGCACACAAGTATACTTTCAACACCTGTTATGAAATTGGGAGAATGTATGATCTGAAAATTTTTATATGAATCATGTAAAAAAAACAAGTCAAATATATACTATATTATCAAAATTCAGGTTGGATACATTTTGAAACACTTTCTGCGTTGAAAAGATGGGTTTTATATAACTTATATGTATTTTTTTAAATTCCTTCTCAACTAAGTTTGAGTAGAGCTTTAATTTGGTTTATTATAACTTTCATTTTTACCTGAAATCAAGAAAAGTTATTTCATTTTCTTTTATCGTAATACAATCAGACCTCCTCACTCTATATTTAAATCTTCTTTTTCTTCTAGCAAATGAAACTTAGCTTTTGAATTTTGTTTAGATGTGCAATAATTGTTGTTAACCAAATTTTTTTTTTTTTTTGCTGAAATTGGTACTAGTCCTCTAGCTACTTAAATGCTGGAGATCTTAGGAAAATATCAGTTTTGAGTTTTTTAAATGCACCATAACATATAAAGCAAGTTCAGTTGACATGGGAATATTTAGATAACACAAGTGATTTCTACAAGGTTTTTATAAAAATTATTTTAATTCTCCAAATATATTGAAGTCCACAAAATAAATTTATAACTATTTAAAATGATAAACTAGTGTGTTAGTAATGTTTTAATAATGGTATTTTGTTAATATTATTTCATTTGTATGTTAATAGTATTTAAGTAATTCGGTATCTGTTATATGTAATCACATCTCAAACCTTCTAGAAAGTACAAGATTTCTACTAGAAACATTAAAGTTGTATTTTCGTTTGAATTACTACTTTTACTGAAGTACGAATTTTTATTTGGCAATTGACATTTATAAAGTTTAGTTTTGTAATTAAAGTAATTATTTATATTGTTTAGAGTTAATTGTATTTATAAACAATGAAGATATTTGTAATAGAATATAGAAGCAAATCGATGTTCCTAGTATTTTCTAGAAAGACAAGCTAACAGTATACAAATGGGTTGAGAGACCCGTGCATGGGTTCATTCATGGTTGAGTTGTGTGACGTTCGTAGTTCCAAAAGGTTACACTCCACGAAGTTTAAATTTGTTTCATGTAGATTTTGTTAAGCGTTGTAAATGTTTGTTTGTTGTTGTGTTAAATTATAAATTATTGTGAAGAAGTTTGATATCGTGTTGGTTATTTGCAAATCATTTTCTTACTATAATTGGCAACCGTAAAAATATTGTTAAAATAATTGTGGGGAAGTCTATATCATAATAAATACGAATCATTCGCCCACGTCAAGTTTTAATGTAAATGTATATTTTTATTTCAGCACTATTTCCTTCAAATCAAACTGTCTACAGGAAATAGAATTTAACTTTAAATCTTCCCTTAATTTCCAAATACATTTTTCAAGTTTGATTATAAAAGATCAAGATATTCATATGTTACAAATGCCTGATGGATCTATCATACAAATATCTGAGGGTAACACAGTAACTCCAAATAGAGAACTGCTCCAAAAATGAGCTCTAAAGTCTTCTTAAAAGATGGTCCAAGCTTAATTGAAATGTTTAAAACAAATTGATGTAAACTATTGCTTAGATAAAGCACAGTTTCCCTCAAAAGGCTTTTCCTATTGTTTATTAAAAATCCGTTACTATATTCTCCAAACCTGAAATTAAGTAATATATTTCAAAGTTGCAGTTGCTACATACATGTTGCAAAAAAAATAATTGATTACTTTTTATCGTTATTTTTTGAAAAAGAATAAAAATAATACTTGTTTAATTTTATGAATTTAATAACCATCTTAAAAACAGAAAAATCACAGACAAGATAAAAAAAAAAAAAATACTAGTTACTCCTAATTAGAATATTAGCATACAATATTTTTTAAAGACACTGTATTCACAATTTAATTCACAAAAAATAAAATACCCATTAACAAATTAAAATCTTCTTATTAAACTACTAAATTTACATTTAAAAACTTATAAATGTTTAATATCATGTGAATATTGTAATAGTAAAGACATATTAATCTGTTTCAAATTATATAAAAAATAACATTAAAGAAATTAAAAATAATTAATAAGCAATGCGATACAAATTGGAGTAATTAATTCTCATGTATAAAAAACTTTATTATAAATAATTATATTGTGTGATAAAATACAATTTTTCTTCTTATTCTAAACTGCTTGCCTATAACTACTTTTATATCTAGTGGCCAAGTTGAGGAATAAATATTGATAATACAGTAAATATATACTCTTTTATAATTTGACAGATCTCTTTTTTTCTTTTTAAAAAAAAAAAAAAATATTAGGAGCATCTTAAAATGATTTACAGTTTGTGTAGGGAGGTTAACAACATTAACTATCTGCTGTTCTGTGATTTATTTAAATGCATTTGCTTATCTGTATTACCAGGGTGTTCAATTTTTATATATTCATCATTAAACACCAGATCAAGTTTTGTTAGTAAGTTAACACCGAATATAACAATTCCTTATCTATAAATCAGTTTTATTATCTATTGCAAGTTCAATATCAAATTCAAAACGCAACCAATTAATTTTATAAAATTTCTAATTATTAAAAGGATTTCTGAATAGTTAATTTTTAAATTAGTTATAACGATAAAAAAGCTCAGAGAGCTAGTTAGTCATATTTAATGAATATGTTCTCTCATATTACCAAAATTAATTAATTTTAAGTGCAGCATTTAAAGAGATCTATTACATCAGATGTTAGAAGTATAACAAACAACAAAAGTAAAATAGTACATGCAAAACAAGCACTTTTCAAAAAGAAAGACCTGCTAAACCTGCTAACATCTAAAAGTGTCGCCATCAAAACAAGGAAATAGTTTATTAGAAGTTTAATCTGGAGCATTGCTACTTATATGCCCTAGAGACTTGGTCTATAAGGACAGCAGAAAGGAAAAAAATTTAAAGTCTTTGAGATGTGGTACTGAAGAAGGATGTAAAAGACAGTACCTTGAACAGAAAATGCAACAAATGAGAAAGTACTATTTCAAGTATGAGAAAAGAGGACATTACTAAAATTAATAGTAAAGAGGAGGAATAATATGATTGGTTATCTAAACATCACTCAAGCTGGTTATATGGGGAAGATTATACAGCGAAGTCAAGAGACTAGTACTAGAGAGGAAGAAACTGCAGACCCACCAATCTCTGGTTTGAGGAGAGAAAAAAGAATTACAGTTTTTCTTTTGACATGAAATCACTTACTGTTAGTACAAAGAAGTAATAATTTATCTTGAGCAACATAGTAATTCACCCCAAACTACCAGATGGGTCTAGATCATCTTTTTTAACCACCTACTTTTTTTTGTTAACCGCTTATTCTCCAATTATATGATTCTAGGACCTATTTTATTCAATTTTTCAGTTGAAAACCATTAGAAATTACTAATTCTGTCCCTTAATTTATGTCATAGAAATTTCAGTACGATCTCATTTCACTGGGGTAGCTGAAATCTTGAGTGAAATTTTTCATTTGCCGTTAACTTGAAAACAAAGCATTTTAGCACATAAATTTATATGAATTTTTTCCGTCATTTTCACAAATAGAATAGATTATGAAAGTCTGGGGAGAACTTTATGATGAACTCTCTGTATCTAAGAAATTAAGCAATGTGAAAACCAATTACTTTTTATTAATATTTTTCAATTCAGTGTTTTTTTTAACTGGCAATTTGACTTGGCAATTTACTTGTACACTAAACCACTTACTGTACATAATAAATTGAAATGACTGTTCCACAGACACTGAAGAATGAGTAAATTTATTTATAAAAATATTGTTCAATTGTAACAATCATGAGTATATGTACACTATACTCATGATGTTCGGTTAATTTTTTTTTTTAAATAGAATATTTTCAAACAAGTCTAAAGGATGTGCATCAATTGTAAACCATTATTATTAGAATAATGATCATTAGAATCAGAATATGGCTGATTTTGGTTTGAAAATTACACTTATAAAGTTACAAAAAAAAAATTAGAAGACAGTTCAACATGAATGGGTCTTTAGAAGCTGAGAACTATAAAAAAAACCCTTGAAAATTACATAAGTAATAAAAATTAAGTTTATTTGTGTATCAAGAGATAAGATTGAATTCCATTGTATGAGTAGAACACATATGCATGTTTTAGAATAAAATATTGATCAGGCGATCAAGCTTAGTTTTTCTTTTTAATAATCATCATTTATTCAAATTATTAAGTAAACCTTACTCAGTCTGGTTAAAGTGATTAAATACATAAGCGAATGAAAAATTATTTGCAGCTTTGTCACACTGCTTTCTGCACATGCATGCTTAAGAGTTTTTGCTACTGTAGTCATCTAATTTAAATTTATAACTTTTAATGTAATTTTTCTTATTTCTATTTCAGTAACTATGCCTCCTCTGCTAACAATAAATACTACAGAGAAACAAAGAGCAATAATCTGATTTCTCTGTTTCAAAGGTGTGCCTTGTGCTAAAATTATTAGAGGTTTACAATACAATACAGGAAAAATAATCCTCTTTCACTAGAAATGTGTACAAGCAAATCAAGAAATTTAAGAGTGGTTGTACAAGCGTGATTCATGAAGAGGAAGCAAGATAGTTTCAATCCCTACCACTGATGGAAAGATTCAGCAAGTTTGAGAAATGGTACTAATATCAAACTGTAGTGTTACAATGAACAATATAACATGTTCTCTCCCAGATTAGTCACGGTTCTGTAATTTTAAATCTTAAACAATGACCTCAGGTTCCATACGGATCTAGCCCCTTCTGTCTACCCTCTCTTTGGATCATTCAAAAGTGCATTATGAGGTCGTCAATTTTCTACATACAAAGAAAAGTAGGCAGAGATATATAAAGGTTGGCTGGGCAACCAATCAAAAACCTTCTTCTTAGAGGGAATATGCAAGTTTGTGAACTACTGGACCAACACATTGAAAAGGAATATACTATGTGGAAAAAAGATGTTCAACTTCTATAAAATAAAGAGTTTTTTGACTTTCACTTTTAAATTGTAAATCCTAGGCATGATAATATTTTTGTGAAGAATGATGAATGCATTTAATTTTACAAAAACATTTTTACTTAATATATTTTGAAACTAAAATTAAGTTACCAAGTAAAAATAAAAGCAAAAGGAGTATAGTATTTTTTTAAGAGTATTTCACAGAAAAAACTAAAAACTACATTATTAAGAAATTAGAATAATTAAATTTCAAGAAAAAAAATGTCTACTAGTTAAATTTGTAAAGAGTAATACATAAGTGACGCAAGAAGAAATAAGTCAAATCCTTCCAAAGAATTTATATTGCTGTGTGTGCAGTGAATAATTTATTTATTGCTTGCACGTTTTATATTTTTATTTAGTAATAAGATAAGTGTACTACATCTCATTAACAAGTTCTAATACCTTATCTCTCCTAACCAAAGAACCCAAATTCTGTCTTTGATTATTTCTTTGTTACAAAAAAAAAAAAATTCCACCTTTAATAAAACTAAACTATTTTTCTCATTATAAACAAGCAACAAAATTTAACTAAGAATAGTTTTGAATTTAACCACCAGATTTTTAATTGTACTTTTATCTGTTAATGTAATATCAATTTGGAACTAGCTAATCCTTTAACGATACGATTTTACCCTTAAATGTATTTTAAAATAGATTACTTTAGCATGAATTGAAAAAAAAGTTGAAAAAAATTATAAAATTATTAAATCTCTACTATATATATAACTGTCCAAACAACCATTAGTGATGTATATTTTTTAAAGAAATATAATAAAGTTCACACTTTAGAATTGTAATAAATAATTACATACTTTCACAACCGCAAGTATATATATATATATATATATTAAGATATAAAAAATATTCCATCAAATACTAAATGATATTTTACAGAATTTAATTAAAATACCACATTTAAAAATAAAAATTATTACACTAGATTATTTATTTAAGAAAAAATATTTTTTGTAAATTTATATCATGATTTCAAACAAAATCTATTTTTTTTTAATAAACAAAGTAATCTGTATAATAAACATGATTAAAACAAAGTAAATACTAACACAATAATAATACAATATAAATATAAAAAAATACACATTAAAAAAAAAAAAAGTAACAATTAAAAAGCTCAACCCTTTTCTTAATATCTAAAATCTAAACATACTATACTGTTAATCTATAACATATAATTTCTCTTATTATATTAATATATTATACACAATATTAATGTATTAAATTATAAAGAAGATATAGTAATAAAATTTATTTACAAAAAATCTTAATAAAATTACTAAGGTTAAAGAATTTTTAATTTTACTTATATATATATATATATATATATAAAATAAATGAAAACATTAAGATTGATTTTGATGAAAATATAATATCAATAGTAAAAATTTACAATTTTTTACAGCTTCTATTAAATGTATTCTAGTCATATATAACTTAAAAGTTTAAAATTTACAGTTAGAATAATAAACTGTATAAAAAGTAATATGATCAGGTTCAATTTATTTTTTCATTTGTCAGATGAAAAAAAAAATTTGATTTCATTCATTTCCACTGACAAACCAAAATTATACTTATCATCAAACTACCTTTATATTTTGGTAAATCATCCCAGAGAATATTATAATCTCAATATAGAAAATATTCAAATGATGGTAGAATGCATGTGAAAATTAAATACATATATATATATTTTTTTTATTAGATATCAATAAAAAGTGAAACAATAATTAAATTTTTTTTTTTTAAATCTTCTAATACAAATTAAATTTCATTGCCCTAATTCATAAGTCAACAACAAGAGTGCAATATCCACACAAATATATATATATCCATCAACACAAGCTGTGTAATATTTACATTGCCAAATAAAACTATGTTAAATAAATCATCAAAAGGTGTAGCTTTTATAACACATCTTTCATGTTAAAATTTTATAACCGATTAAATATCAACTTAAAATTTATCCAAATCACTAGATAATGCTATTCTACAAAAATTTATTTAATTCTTAAACTCAAACAATTAGTTTTCTATTCTACAATATAATTTTTCATTGTCTATTAACAACAGAGTTAATATTTTTTTTATTAACTTTCATGTTAAAGGAAAGAAACGTAAATTAGGAGATGTTATTTCGCTATGCTAAATTTATATTATGTTCTTAAAAAATATATATTAACATCTTAACTGGGTACATAGATGTAAAGAAAAATCTAATGTAAAGATATCTAACGTAGAAAATCTACGTAAAGAAAAATCTTTTACATAGAAATTCTATGTTAAGTAAAATCTTTTTTACGTCTAATAGATGTAAAGAGACTTTATTTAAATAGAGTTACTGACACTTACAAAATGTATTATTCTAATTACCAATACATTCTGAACTGTTAATCCAATAAGCAAGCTACAGATTCATTCATTAGAAGAACATGGGACACAGAACTATTTTAATACTAGTGATGTTTTAATGATATCTTTAAACCATTATATGTTGTTAAGTTTTAATTAAAAATACATACATATGCAACGCTATATATATTACATTTATTGCAAAAAATCACAATTGCAATATGTATTTTTAATTAATCTATATTTGATTGGTTTGGATAAATACTGTAGTTCATTTACAACAAGTGTAATAAAATGTTTACATGTAAAATATATATTTATTTACATAATATCTTTAAGGACTTCAAGAAATCAGTCATATGATTATAACAGCAACACTTACATGATCTCATTTTAAATTACCAGTCACCAATAATTTCAAATTAAATTCACTAATGATTAATAAACAGATAAAAATTCATCAGTAATCATGTTTTAAAGATTTTTGACATAAATTTCATAGTTTTTGAATGTAAAGATATTATTTTATATTTGAAATAAAATAAAAATAGTTACATTATCATTAATATATAGAGCTAAATAAATATACATATTTTTTATTACCTTCAAGTTGAAAAAAAATATACCTATAGTCTTTTAAAGTGCAAGAATATCTAATAAATGTTACATTTTTTCACTGTGCATATGTTCCCTCTACAACATAAATATCTGTGGGAGTATCACATAGTAAGTGTTTGCCTTACCGTGTAGGGGGAAATAAGACAGTTCTAGACCTAATCCAGATCTGTTTTATATTACCGATAACTTCTTGAAAATAATATCTTCTGGTTATTATTGTGCTGTTAGGTTCTAATTAACAATATATCCTGATCTGGCAATCCAATAAGTTACAGGTTAACTCACTACAAGAACTAGGGGTACAACTACCTACGGGTTCTAAATAAACAACTACATAAAAAATACAATGAGATTTATGAAATACACTTGTATTCATTTCATATTCACATAACATAATGTTTTCCCACTAAATTAAGCAGAAATGAAATGTTTTTTCTACATATCTTGCCTAACTACTTGAAGAAAAAATTATTTTTGTGTTTTTTTAAAAACATATCTGATGTTTAGATTGTGAAAGACTGAATTAATAACACTTTAATAAATCTTTGTTTGCAATTTGTAATGTAAGGTGTAAAATATAAAGTAAAAACAATTCACTTAACATATTACAAATCAAAGATAAAATATTATGTATAACTTTACTTACTTATCGACAGTAACCAATGTTTTACTGGTTTTATCCCACACCCAAAATACTGGCTCTCTTACATTGTGAAACATACTAAATATAATGAAATATTACACACATACATACGCACAAAAAAATAAATAAATAAAAACTAAAACTATACTTTCAAAGTTTTAAATGAAATAATTATTTTTCACAGCACAATGTTTAATATTGTGCAAAATTAAATAATACACTGAAATAAATAAAACTGATATATAAATATAGATAAATCATAAAAGATAGAATAAAGTTTTACCATAAACAATTACAGCTGTTCAAACAATTATAAGTAAAATAATAAAAAAAAATATATTTTTTTTTTTTATTATTATTTTCACTCAAGTTATGACAACTGAATAAAAGAAAATGTAACACTTATATAAAAAAAAAATTTCTAATAAATTAAGAAACAAGGTAGTAACTGCACAAACCAGCCAAAAAAGAAAGATTTCAACAAAAATATCACAAATTGTCATCTACAGTACAATTTTCTATAAAAAAAAGTTTTGGTTTTAAATGCTAAACTTCTAAGTTAACTCACTACTTGAAATATTATATATTTTCTTATTGTTCTAACAATTCAAATAATTTAAAACTGGGTTAATAAATATATTAAAAGAGATAAAATTACTTCAGCAATATTACACAGATCAGATAAAAGCTAATTACCAACTAAATCCAAACTAAAACCAAATTTTATAAAAATCAAACAAATTACATAAAAATACCAAAAACAAATGAAGTATTGTTTTGAAATTAAGTTTTTTCCTTTTGTACGCAAAAGGCAATTAATTTTATTTTGGATTGAATTTAAAGTATTTTATAAATTTATTACAATATACAGTCAAACTTAACTATAAAAATATCACAGGACTATGTGAATTCATTTGTTATAGCTATAGTGCAGTAACAGTTAAAAAAAAAAAAGGGAGAAGAATAAACAGGTCGAAACATGGTGACGACCCATTTTGTGGGAGGTAGCCGCACGGGCTACCAAACATGGGAGGCAGCCTGTTTGGAAAGGATGCTTTGGTCCAGGATACAAGCAAGAATGTATTGGATCGGGGTACTTCCGATGAAGCATTCAGGCCCCTCTTAGGTTTCAGAGGTCATGTGTGAGGGGGGGGGGGCACTTGTGTATGCCGCCCCTTTAGATCAGGACGGGTAGTCTCTTGGAGGAGAAACATGTGGTGTCAGCTTCCCACAAGCAGGAAGTCGCTGTGCTCTAAAGATGCCAAGAGGACCCTAAAGGGCGGCTCTGCTGCAGGAGCCAAAAAGGGAAGGGCAATAGGTAAGATAATCTGCTACCACGACTCCCAGGACTGGCCGATGTTATGCCAAGAGGCGATTCCAGCCGTCCCTGGGAAAAAACAGAGTGAGGTGTTTTAGTCAGCGAGAGTCAGACACTACCATCTGTGTGGGTAGATGGTGGCTGGTAGAGATTTTTCCTCCTCTTACGAAAATAAAAAAATTAAGGTATCGGCAGTAAAAGGTCATCCAAGAGTAAGTGAAATACATAAAAATTTCAAAGATAATATTTTAAATTTAGAAACAGATAATAATATAAAAAAAAAGTTTTTTAAGCCAATTTTCTGAGGAAATAAAGTTTTAATGAATTTTCTTAATTTATGTATTATTTTACAAGAATAGCAACTTTATATTATCATAACAAAAATTGTAAAAACGTATGTGCAAAAAATAATAAAAAAATCATTTGAAAGCTGTCTATTGTTGTCTAAGTTTTTTTTTTAAGTATTTAATTTTTTTAAAACAACTAATTAGCCATTAAAATGCTCAACAGTGTCACATTTATGATTTCAATAATCTAGACAAAAAGACTCAAAGCAAGATCCTTTTTAACCAATCACTGATTACACTTTTAAGTCTACTGAAGAAGCTTCTTCTTTAGCTTACATAAAATATCTTGAAACCTACCTGTATGGCAAAATTTTCAGCCTGAGCTTTTAACACTGTTCTACTAATTGGCACACCACTGGATGTTTATATTTAAAAACTACAAAAGAAAAATGTAAATGTAACTTTTAATTTTTTACAACTTATCTATTTAATTTTTAATGCAGTCCTGATTTGTATATATTTTAGATATAAGTGATAGTGATATATCACATTATTTTTACAATGGAAAATCTGAAGACCGTTTTTTTAACTTGCATATAATTTGAACTCTTTCAGAAACAGACAAAACTTGTTAGACATATTAGACTCACTCAACTGCTATAGTTTTTCAGATATTACACTTGCATAGTAAGTTAAACAGAAATTTATGGTCTACTTATTATAATAAATCTGAGTTAACCAGAATACAAAGATCAGTAATCAATACAGAACTGATTGTTTTGAAACATCTATACTAATACATACAAGTATAATATAGTACTATACTATTAATGTATTTAGTTTTACCTGAAATGGAAAATACAAAAAAAAGGTAATATTGTTCTAAAAAAAGAGGTAGTATAGTTTTAGAATTTCTAGCAGTGTTTCAGTGTAGGGCTTATCACTCATAATTTATAATGTATTCTAACATTGTATTACGAAAGTTGTTGACTACAGACCCTAATCTAAAAATAATCTTTTATAACAATCCCACTGAATGAAAAATGTAACATTTTCCATAAAATTTTTATGATGAATATTAATGAACATAAGATTATTAATAGTATTCTATAAAAACATAAATTTAATTCCCATAACTACTACAGAATCTAATTATAACCATTATTCAAATTCAAAGGAGTAGGGTGATATTTCATTATGAGTGATGAACCTGAAAAAAAAAATATTTGTGACAAAGTTAAACATGCTGATCATTATAAACACTGCTTCACAATTACAGAAATTTTTGAGAAAAATTTTCCTCAAATTTTAAGGCACACTTTCTGGAATTGTTATCAAAGATTGAATTTTTGTTAAGTATTTTGCATGAAGGGTACCAAAACAGATACAAAAGAAAAGAATGAGATCAGCATTGACTTCTTCAACAATACCAGAATAAAGGAAGTGAATTTCTTGACAGTAATCAGATTGTGTAATCTCATGGTAATAGGCAAGAGGAGCAATTCTGTCAAGACAGCCACAGTAATTAGTGCAATAAGCAAAATAACAACACTATAAACCCATCAATATTTAGTTTCATTATTACATTAATCACTAATAATAATTTGATTCATCATTGATTCAATAATATTTGATTAGCCACAGCCTTAAGACTACCATATTATGTCAAATCATGTTATATTATCCAAAAGAGAAGAATAATTACTAATTTATAGTATTGTTCTAAAATTATGTAGCATTAAAATAAGATAATTGGGTGAATTTCTGAAGTCAAAATAATTTAACTCATACTTAAACTTTCCACATCATAATATATATATATTATGATTAAATCTAAAAAATTATACCACAAGAATACAATTCATAAAGAGTAAGACCTATTTATCTGTAGCGCTTTCAGAGCTTACAGATCCATCATCAATAGTCTTTTTACAAATTACATATGATATTAAAATATTGTTAATTTAAGATTTACGTTCTGTTTCACGCCAAGGGAGATTTAGGATGTTTTAAATTTTGACTATAATGTATATATATATATATATTGTTACCACATGCCTTTAACTCAGTGATGCGCAAGGATGGAAAAGTCAGCGGGAGTACAGTATACAAAGCGTATGCACAGGTGGGCACTCCGACCACCACACGGCATATGCTCGCACATCTATCCTCCACCATGGCAGCACTACCCCATCACTGTGGGCTCTAACAAATGAAGGCTTCCTAGCATCAAACTTGACTTACCGCCTAGAGAAGAAGACCTCGGAAAAGAAGAAGATGGAAGAGGCTGAAATGAGTTCCCTAGCTGATTCAACGCTGGACCACCCCACCGAGGGAGTCGCTAGATGCGAACACAACATTCCCGCTCCACCTCGCTGGACTTCCATCGCCCTGGCCAGCAGTTGCAGCTATGAGAGCCGGTCCAGCATGCGATCAGTCAAGGAGAACCACCTCGGCTGTGCTGAACGATGACCGACTCCGACCCGACAATGTGGGGCTTTGGGGGTCTACACTACTATGCTGTAGTGCCGCTGTACCCAACCGCCACTGAGGGAAAGCCTGGTCAGATTTCAATGGACGAGCCGCAACTCCCCGACTGCAGCCGTGTAAACTTCACCAGAGACCATCTCCCAGATCCAATAGCTCTTCTCAGAGCTAACAACAACAGCCCTTCTCAGGGCTATCACGAGATCTTAAACAACAATGATACAAACGGCCCTTTTCAGGGCCACTAAATGGTGTTGAGGTTCTACTGTCGTTCGGCGACAATATATATATATATATGTAATATAATTTTTTTTCAGCCATTCTGCCAAGTACAATAAAAGAAACATTCTTACTTTTATTTTTTTATGCACATCAAAGCGCTTTCAGATCTAAGCCCATCTTCAGTGATGTTTTTTTTTTTAAATTCTTTAATTAAAATATTTTAAAAAATTTTAATTTATAGAACAAATATTTTTTGTCAAAAGGAATTAAAAACATGTTATCTGTTGCTAATACAGTATTGTAATAATTATTTTATTAATTATATCTTATCGTTGAATACAAACTTAAATAATTTTTATAATAATGTCCTCATCAAATTCTGTCTGATAATTCGTAAGATTGAAGTTATGTTTATATTCATATATATAAAATGTTTCCAACATTTCTAATTTCTATTATTATTTTCATGATCAATATTTACTTTTTGATTATTCAAAATTATTTTCTATGTAAACTAGTTACATTGTTTGTTAATTATTAAATGGTCAGTTACATTAGAGAGACGTATTTTCTTATTTATTTTTAAATGATCTAAAATGTTCATTAAATCTATTTAAAGGATCTACTTTGTTTTTCAATATATATTTTTATTACAATTTTTATTATATTTTATTTTATAAATGTCAGAAGAATCTTATTTATTTTTTTTACTTTTTTATTACTATAATATTTGAAATGTTTTATTACATGATTATAAAGTTTATATGTAGGTTTATATTTTTTATCATTTTCTGCATTAATTAAGTTTTTTATAATTTTATTTGTATAGAAGTAATTTATATAAATATTTTCATTACTTTCATTTTTATTTAT
>JAAAKQ030490965.1:0-14458 GCA_010016005.3 Zanna intricata
AATAATAATGATTTCATACAAAACAGAATTTCAACTAATTAATAATTTGCTATAAATAATAATTAATTTTTTAGTCTGACAATTAATGTTACTATGAACTGGAATAAAAAAATTTCAAATATAGAAGATATAATAATTTTTTGTGTAGAGCTTGTATAATATTTAAAAAATCCTGTTCTTTTTTATTAGTTAAATTTATTTACCTTAAAACAATATTTATTTAGCTTAATAATAAAACTTTCAAATTATCAAGCAAAATATTTCAGTTGTACATTGGATTTGATAAGACTTTATTGACATGATGATTTTTAAAAATATTTGCAACTTATTTTGATTATCTTGGATATTTTGTTTGTGAATTTGAAAGGAAAATATTAATATTTTTTCAGATGTTGGCAATGAGTAAATGAATATAGTAAAAATAAAAAGAAAACAATGTGCATGATAAAACACATTTCCAAGTAGATTGAGCTTTTTTTAACAATCCTATTTCCATGAAATTTGTCAATATTCCATAGGTTTGATAAAGGATTGTGGCTGATAAGAACAGCGAGATGCTGGTGCCATATCGTTAAGGCACTGTTGGCAACTCAACTTTGTGCTTTTCTCTTGGGTTTTCTTTGAACATTATGACAACCATTGTGTTAAAATAAATATTATATTCATAAATAGATTTACGTAAAGAAAAAATGTTGCTTTACTTAGATTTAAACTCGCTGAAAGGTTTTAAAGGATGACAGAAAAAAATAAAAAATATAAATATATGGTAGTAATGGTTTTTTAATATTTGAAAAGAAAAGCTTACATTTTTGGTATGAGTAAAGTTTTTCTTTTCTACATATTCTTTGATTAAGGTTAAAAATGATTGATCTACTATACAATTATCTCAATTTAGAATACATTTAACCTAACTATTTTTCAAATATTAACATTCTCAAAGCTTCCTTTTTTTACATTTTGTATGTGTTCACTTTCTTTTACATTTATGCAATGAGTAACAATTAAAAAAACAAAGTTGTAATGATCAACATTTTTCCCTAATAAATAGACAATTTCCCAATATATATATATATATATATATATATTGGGAAAAAATTAATGAATACTGTTTTAAGAGGTTATTATTGAATGATAGGAAATTTACATTGAAAATGTAACTTCCACGATAACATTTGATGTCACAAATGACATACACAGTATGACAGATACTACACAGTTGAGTACGTTAATGGATGTCATTTAATGTCAAATGTACTGAATATATCAGAATGTACAAGAACTGTTGCAATACACCTATTGTGGCAGTATGTCCGGAAACATATACTGTTTTTCTCTTCTGGCCTTTGATTATGGTTTTCCTTGTATAGTGTGTTAAAATTAAACTGAAAATTAATCTGTTAAAAAGCTATTTTTTATTTTTTTATTTTTAGTTTTTAAAATCCACTAGTAGTCTCATTATACAGGTTAAGATTATTTATGAACTGAAAGTAACAACACAGTAGGAAGCTTACATTTTTGGTATGAGTAAAGTTTTTCTTTTCTACATATTCTTTGATTAAGGTTAAAAATGATTGATCTACTATACAATTATCTCAATTTAGAATACATTTAACCTAACTATTTTTCAAATATTAACATTCTCAAAGCTTCCTTTTTTTACATTTTGTATGTGTTCACTTTCTTTTACATTTATGCAATGAGTAACAATTAAAAAAACAAAGTTGTAATGATCAACATTTTTCCCTAATAAATAGACAATTTCCCAATATATATATATATATATATATATATTGGGAAAAAATTAATGAATACTGTTTTAAGAGGTTATTATTGAATGATAGGAAATTTACATTGAAAATGTAACTTCCACGATAACATTTGATGTCACAAATGACATACACAGTATGACAGATACTACACAGTTGAGTACGTTAATGGATGTCATTTAATGTCAAATGTACTGAATATATCAGAATGTACAAGAACTGTTGCAATACACCTATTGTGGCAGTATGTCCGGAAACATATACTGTTTTTCTCTTCTGGCCTTTGATTATGGTTTTCCTTGTATAGTGTGTTAAAATTAAACTGAAAATTAATCTGTTAAAAAGCTATTTTTTATTTTTTTATTTTTAGTTTTTAAAATCCACTAGTAGTCTCATTATACAGGTTAAGATTATTTATGAACTGAAAGTAACAACACAGTAGGAAGTTATAGATTTGTTACACTCAGATTCAGGTTATATTTACAAAGCGATTTTTCTGTTTTTCTATTGTATAGGGTATACAAAAAAATAATATATCAGTTTTAAAGCAATTAAATATTCTTAAGTTTGACTTTCAGTAATGAATATTTAAAATTAAATATATTTAGAGAAAAAAAAATTGCTTTACTTACCATTTCTCCAATGAAAAGATGCCAAAGGATAATACTTAAAAAAATGGAAAATGCAAGTTTATGAAGCTAAGGAATTGAACTAATAAAATACCATATAAGTTTAAAGGGGATAATGCTAAGAGGAAACATCACTTTAAAAACGGATAAAAATGATTTTCTCAAGAAAGGCAATCTGCAATCTGTTCTTGATGATAATCAAGATACTGAGAGTCTTCATATGTCAGAATCACAGTAAAGTAAATGAAGATTGATAGAGAAACAATTAGGAAAGTCTTAACATGATTACTGTGTGCAAAATGGTACTGAAAGATCAGTGATAAGTAGAAAAAACTATCTTTCTAAAAGGCAAGTGGTATTTTGAATTGTCATCACAAGTGATAAGTCATGAATTTCAAACAGGACCATGAAACAAAGTGCATAATGGAAGGCTTCCATTTCTCCATGCCCAAAAACATTTTTTCAATCCAAATGAAGAGTGTAAACAATGCTGCTGACTTTTTTCGATATTAAAGGAATTGTGCACTACAAATTCATACTAACTGGGCAGGCACATAATCAGACCTACTGATGTGAAAATGTTGAAAAGATTATATGGAAAGTCATAAACTTCTTGCTTATGAGTTTTGGAAGCTCATGTTACCTTTTGCACCATAAAAAGCATCTGCTCACACAATTCTCAAAATTTCCAGGTTTACAGGACAGAATCTAGTCAAGCAACTATGATTTAAAACTTTAAAATATTGATTATTTTTGGTCAATAATTTAGTATATTACTACACTTAAATCAATAGTCTAATAAACAGCCTATTCCTGAGAAGCTGCTGACAGGAATGAACTACAAACAAGAACATTACTTTTGGCAATATAAGCATGTATGAGTATGTGTGTGTGGGGTCAGAGAATTGGCATTTGCCATCCTTCATAGATATGAGATGAAACAAGTTATGTTTAAATGAAAATGACTCTTTGATACTTGTCTCCTGGCCATCACAAATATTATTTTTGAATTCCAGGTTTGTTAATAAACTACATGTACCTGTTATATGAGCAAAGACATATCTATCTATACTCTCTGGTTTAAAAAATTGTAGAAGATAACATAAGTTCTAAAAATAACGATTCAACTGAATAATAATATTTTTAAATTACACATTACAAATTCATTTTAACATGATGAAACTTTTTTTTCTAAAGGTCTTTCAGAGTAATTTATCAGCCCTTGTTCAGTAATGTTATTACTAAATATAAAATGAAAGTAAATACTGTCTCTACAGACCTCCCATGCATCTGGTAATGTTGAAGCTGGGCCTGTACAATTACCTCCATTCATTCTGAAGGAATGAACATATTTTCACATTGAAGACCATAATACTAAAGCTTATATATTTAAAACATCTGACTGCTTTGCTACTTGTGAAATATAATTGATAGTGACGTTTTTAACAAAAAATTATTATAAATTATGTAAACTTTACCATCAAATTCGTTAAGTATATGGATAAGTAAAGGTATGGTGAGAAAGTGGGTAAGAAAATTTAATTATGGAAGATAATTTTTTCAAGATGAAGAGCATAGTGGCCAAAAGTAGTAAATTAAATGAAAACAAAATATTAAATCAATAAACACAATAATGATCACATATATAACATACATAGTACTTAATTACTACAACATACATAGTACTTAATTAAATGCTTGATGAGTTTCTAAACTTTTTTCAAGATGGTAAGCGTATGCTGAATATTCCATTGAAAAAGGAGCTCCAAAAAGCCTTTAGGAAAAGTTACATCGATTTGAAAGCGACTCGTTTAATTAATATCTTTCTAACATATGATTTTCAAAGGTAATACTTTGGAAGAAAATCCAGCCATTTAAAAAAAAAAAATTTTATTGTGATAACGTTATAAAGCAGAAACAAACAATATAAATAATATGAAATAAACATATTTCAAAACTAGGAAAAATAAACCACAGTATCTTACTATGACATTTTCCAGAAGACTGACTTACGATGAAAATGTTGATTTCAGTGCATAAAAAAAAAAAACCCATTATAAAATTGTTCATTTCTTATAAACTATAATTTATAAATTTTATATATATACATATAAATATATAACTATACACAGTAGAAATCTACCAAGGTAACTACATATTAACATAATAATAATAACAAAAACAATAATAGGTATCATAATTAAAATACATGGAAACTTGAGAGGAAAATAACAAAAATTCAACAATAAAGATAAAGGAATATTAAATTATTTTAATTACTTACTATAACTAATTATATAATACTATTAATTATATCGATAATAATGCGTTAACATAATTATGGATTAATTACAATTCAATATATTATTTAATACTTATGCTTATAATTACACTAACTGTGTGGTATTCCTATATTGATTAAAGAATATAATATAATCAAATTATTGAATTATTTCAAATGTACTTGTAATACAATACATTATTTTACCACATAATTCATTTTATAAAATCTATTAATAAAATGTATAACAAAATTAACAATTTTTTTTTATCATTAACATAATTATAACTATCAGAAAAAAATATATGTATTTTAATAATAAAACTTAATTAAATTTAAAAAATTTAATAATCAAACAATATTAAAAGAATTAATTTATAAAATTAATAAAGAATATCAAAAATGTTTATCGATAAAAAAATATACCATATATACTGATGTAATGCATGGATAAATACTCCTGGAATTAAGTTCACAGACTGATGGTGTGCAGAGACATACTACTAGTTTAGATGAGTTGTAATAATTTTCAGTGGATGCAGGCTTGTTGTAGTTGAAATTACTGTAATATTATATTTAATAAACCTGCAATGCCAGAACTTCAACTAAATAAATGTTGCCGATTATTACAGTCATCTTTAATTGTCTGATTATTATTATCATAATTTATAAAATGAAATAACAATATCATTACATGTAGTGTTATGATACTTTTAGATAATCATTATTACAAAAATTTGTTAATCTAATTAACAGTTTTTAATTCTGTTTTTACCATTTCATAATCGTTTATGGTTTCTTTTTTTCTTCAAATGCATGCATGCATTACATGGGCATATATTTATTTTTATGACAAAAAAATACATTGTTACATAATGAAAAGTAACATCATAAATAAAATAATTTTAGAAAAGTATGAGTACTTAAATTATTAACAAATTTCAATAATAAACTTATGGCACAATAAATTTAAAAAAAAAAGTTATGTAAAGGTTAAACAAATTTTATTATTAATGAATTTTAACTCTCAACTTTCTACAGAAAAAATATTGAAAAATTCAAACTATTTTGTATGTAATGTAACAAAATTTAAATACAAATTCTAAAATTACTCCTAATGAATATCAATTTTTTTTATTTTGAGAACTGCTCTATCTGATCATTCCTAACAGTACTGTTAATTCAATTTTAACCACCAAATAAACAGCAAATTTTAGTAATTCTATGCTATATAAATGTATTTATGGTGTTTAGTTAATAAAATTTTACAGAAATGGGCAATTGTAAGTATATTGGTATGTAGTTGTACAAAGTATAAGTTATCTTCTGAAGTACAGGGTTATACAAAACAACATTTCATATATAAATTGAAATTATTTGAATAATACTTCTGAAATAAAATGATTTAAAATTCCTTGTGAAGTATTACTATTTTATTGAATATACAAGTCTTGAGTATAAAAACTAGCAGCAATAAAATAAATATACTAAAGAAAGTATTGCAAAAATATTTTTTCAACATTTGGTATTAGAATACATGACCCGATTGTGTGTAAATAACAGAATGTAAGTTGGGAAAAGTTACTCTGATGAAGCACTCGGGCCCCTCCTTGTTTGAGAAGTTGTGAGTGGATGGGGGAGGGGCGCTTGTGCATTTTTCAATGCGCATGACGCCCCTTTAGATTTAGGCTAGTAGGGCAGGACAGGCGGGTAGTCTCCTGAAAGAGGGACATGTCGGCACTCCACAAGCGGGGAGTCGATGTGCCTCAATGTGCTCAGGAGGACCTCGAAGGGGCTCCTCTGCAGGAGCCCAAGCGAGAAGGGCAAAAGGTTAGGTTAATTTGCTGCTACGACACTCAGGGCTGACTGATGAGATGCCAAAAGGTGGTTCCAGTTGCCCCTGGGAAACGGCAGGGAAGGTTTAGTCAGTAGGGGGTGGGAGCAACACTGTTTCATGGTCGCTATGGCTCCATGTCCAGTGCTCACTTAGCTATATGCTAGGTCAGGACGGCCAGCGTTCTAGCTTCGAGCCCTACACACGCTGCAGGGCTTGCATTCCTTCATCATCAGGAAAAGTTGGCTTTGTTGAATTAGGAAAAGATGAGTTTAGTTAAAAATTGTATTCATACAAAATTACGGAACAACAAACAAGAAGGCAAAATAAGATTTAATATTATAAAGAGTAAAATATGGGAGTATGGTTTAGGATTTCTTAATAAATATTTTATTTTACTCTTTTTTAAGATCTAACTCATAACTATTATGCATTATACAAAATAATTAAATTAACATTATAGTCTTATTTATATTAGCGAGCTGTATAATTACAGTTTTTAATGACCTTAACAAATGCATTTTATTATACAATGAATAATAAAATAATACATACAGAATAAAAAAATACCCAAAGAACAACAGCTCAACCATAAGAGAACAAAAAAATATTAAACTAATAAAATCAGAGGTATCACATTGATAATTTTCAAAAATTCATGATTTCCAAAGAAACAGACTGATGTAAATAAGTTATTTTAAAGATATAATTTTACTTGTTTTATGACAGTATAAAAGACTAGGACGAGATCTATTATAGCAGATCCAGTGCAAGTGAACAACACAACCATATCATGATGAATACAATTATGTGACAACAAAGCAAAATCTACTACTCAATTATTAAAATAAATATCCAGAAATGAACCAAAATTATGTGTAATGGACTTTTTTTATTTATGAATAATATACCTATTTATACCAAATTATCTGGTATAAATACCATAATATTATTTGGTATAAATTGTACCAAATTTATCTATTCTTAATACCAGCACTTATTTGGGGATATCAAATTGGAAATGAATAAATAACATTAAAATATGCTGCAAGTGCAAAATTCTTATTCGATAAAAAATTTCCCCTGACAGTTAAAAGATTACTCATATTTAAAATATAAAAATTGGATGTTTAATAAAAAATGTTTTTCTCAGAAACTTTTCCATTATGAGTTTGTGTTCAAATCAAAATATTGCTACACATACACAAAAAAAAAAAAATTGTGTTTCCTTTCTTTTTTACTAAAAATAACATCTGCTATTAAATTATTCCTAAAGTTATAAAAACAACTAAACAGTAAGGTGTAAAAAGTCAACCAAACAATAACTTATAAAAAGCTGAACAAAAAAATTAAGTATAAAACAAAATCAAGAATTAGTGAACTATCACTGACAACTAAACACCCCAAGGTATATTCAAACTGTACATAACAGGGCTGTGTAGGTGCATGTAATATATCTTCTTTCAATTTATAATACTTTTATTCATATCACTCAATGACTTTACTATGAAATCATTAAGCGTATTATCATTAAACAACTAGAACAAAAAAAAAGTTACCATAAGAAATGAAACTACTAACTTGCTGCTATTTAAACTTCAGCTAAGTTTATGTAATATATGATTAGTAAAAATGTAATTAATAAAAAAATACAACATATAATGCCACTCACTTACAAAAAAAGACTATAAAAGAAAAAAATGACAGGATAATGTGATTTATCTATAGTTGTCAGAAAATATATGTACTAGGTGCAAAAAAAAAAAAGAAGGCTAAACACACTCATCCAAGTCTGTAACTGCATTATAACTGAAAACAAAGTTTAAAAAGTAACTGTAATATATAACACAGCTAAAATTTCTCTACAGAAATATTTTTCTATTCCGAAATTCAACTAAAAAATATATAGAATTTTTTGAATATGTGCTAATTTTAGCAAAAACTGAAAATTTGGTATTTTAGGCTGAACATATGTTTTTAAATTACCTTAACCCTGAAAGTCAGACTTGACACTTACACTAATGCTTGAAGTCTAAAATTTTGCATTAACAAATTTATAAATGTAATTTTTCTAAAATGAAAACTATCTTCTTGATTCTTACAATTCTGAATAAAGGAAACTCCATTTAATTACATGGTAAATTTTTTATTCACCAATGATCTGTGATCAAATTAAAAGAAAAAAAAAAAATTTAACTTAACTAAATTGCAAATTAAGTTGATATCTACTAAGTTTGCCACTTCAAAAGGCAGAAATTTTAGTATGAGTGATAAAATTGTTTAAAAGCTTAGTTTTTGAACATCTTTGTAAAAGAATTATATTAAGGTTTGTTGTCTTTGATTGACAAAAAACACATTCTTCAACTTCATCATGACAATATACAAACTATGCCCACAATATACAAAAACTATCATAGATATTATGTTATATCGCACTGAAAAAAAAGAAAAGAACAAAAATGCAAAATATGTAAATAAAGTGCTGAAATTACATTAATAAGTAAAAATGATATTACATTCATGGAAATCAAATAGTAAAATAAATTACCACTAAACATTATAAAAATGATTACAGCTATTTGATCCAATTGGACCAGGCAGCTTACCACCAACTGCTTTCATCTGATTTTGTAAGATCTGCTTTGGAAAGCTTAAACCAAGATATCATTCAGAGCCTTTCCCTCAAACTGTCAATAGTAAATTATTATGTAACCAATAAAAAATTCATTAATTGATAATAAAAACTATGAAAAGCATATATCCATTTTTAGAATGCATATAACAAATAAATCAAGTTTATAATTCAAAATGAGCATTTAAAAATGAAACTTGGCTTGGATATTCAATAAAAGTTTGTAAGTGCAACATAATATTTAGTTAATTCTTGAACTGAATTAAGAGAGGAAAATTACAGTTATTTCTCAATGGCATAAATTCATCGAGTAATTACCATAAATTACTGTGATAATAAAAACTAAAGTTTTTTCAACTAGTAAATTGTTTTTATTCAATTGAAGTTCAACTTCAACTCACCCTCTCATTTGCATATATATGTCAAAAGATTCAAGCCTCAAGTGTGTTAAAATCATCTATATGTCATTGTAGTATTAAAAATGCATTGCAGCAAATAATTGAGATAAAAGTGTTGTTATAAAATCATAAAAATGAGCAAATATGATAATGGGAATAATTATAATATTAAAATAAAATTCATTCTTTTAAAAAACAATAGATTTAATTCTTTAAATTAATATAATATTTAATCGAGATCAAACTATACTATCAATGGTGTCAAGATTTCAACAATATTAAATAAAAAATCTGATTCTTACCAGTGTAATAATTAACTAGAATTATATAATTATTCACTTTTAATAAATAAATAAAATAAATATAAGTATACTTTACAATACTATAACAATTATTTATACAGAGTTACAATTATTGTTTAATATATCACCAATGCAAAATTACATTAGTTAGTTAATACCAGAGTTGCAAATTAATATAATAATATTATCGTTTTAAAAATTACTTTGATACTTTATTTACAGAAATTAGAAAAATACGTTTTGAACAATACTACAAGTATATCTATTTACATGTTATTAAAAA
Source organism: Zanna intricata (assembly GCA_010016005.3). Classification (NCBI taxonomy): domain Eukaryota; kingdom Metazoa; phylum Arthropoda; class Insecta; order Hemiptera; family Fulgoridae; genus Zanna; species Zanna intricata. Next base: position 10,126 of record JAAAKQ030490965.1, read on the forward strand.
TGAACCAATTATATAAACTGTTACAAATTCATTTGACAGTAAAATTTTTTTTACAGTTAATAAAAATTTAAAACAACTAATGTGCAAAAACATGTTATTCATAATAATATGTAACAGTATTATGTAATTAATGTAAATATATAAATACAAAATAATTTGATATATTGTTAATTACATAAAATATACTATATTATAAATGTTATTTATTATATACATATTATGTACAGCTAGAACTGGCTGATATCCAAGAAATTAAAGGATCAAAGAAATCAAACTCTACAAAAAAAAACTTGACAAAGACAAATTATGATAAATAACTTTTGTTAATTGAGACTGTGATGCTGAAATTCAGGAAACTTAAAACATGATGATGGTATGTCGCAAGTCAAGATCAGAGAGGTAAAGAATTAACTTCGGAATAAGAATTTAATGCTGGAATTACATTTAAATTTTTACAAAGTGTTCTTTAAATCATAAATTTTGTTCGTTAACTAAGTATTTTAAGCACTTTAACTTAAAAGTATAATTAAAAAGTCATTTTGGGAACGCATCTACAAACAATTTTTTATGATTTAAGTAAGTTTAAAATGCAACACGCCATTTTTTTACAGTGCTCACTAGACATTAATATGATGTATTTTTATTACTTAAGGACAATAATACTTAAATTATTAAAATTGAAAATTTTTTGCTTTTTCAAACGTTGTTTGACAGTTGAAAAGTTATTTCGTTTGAAAGTGCTTATCCTATAGTTTGGCCAAATGTTACGAACTAATTGTGCTAGATGGTGCTAGTGAGCAGTCATGTGAAGTTTTGTCAACAAAGAAGTCAGTGTGTTTGTGATTTCTGCATTCAATAATATTTTTTACTAGTAACTACTTTTCAATTCATCATCTGTGTAGCATACTTTAATTGCATATCATTACGAGAATGCTATTTTGCACTTATTTAGTTGTTAACATAATGTATTTTTGCATTTTTCTTAAAAATATTTTGGCTCTTAATTGATAACCTTCAAAGCTGTCATCCAAGGTGGTGTCATTCCAGTATAAAGGAGAAGATTATGTAAATCATCATTTTGGGAATGTTCTTGGACTATGACGGATGTTTACAGAATGATTAATTCATGGACAGATTGATGTTGGATCTTTACAAGTATGAAAAGTGTCTGATTTTATTATTTTATGTCAATTGTGTTTATTTTCAATAACAAGATGGAGGAAGATAAAAATAAAAAGAAAAAAGACCAAAAAGTAGATAAACAAAAATAGTTCAGCTTATTTGAGACTATGTGAAAAGACTAATGTGAGGAAATGCAAATTTCTAGATAAAATGACATCCAGGCAAAGAGAAATGAAAAAAAAAAAGGCAGAGAATACTACCAAAAATCCCCAAAAAAAAAACAATCTATAAGTAGAATGACTGAAAGAAAGGAGAGGCGACAGAGAAAATTATAGAACAAATATAGACAGAAAAAAGACTGCGGGCAAATATATTAAATAATAGCCCTCCAGAAACAACAATGAAAGCAAAGATATCTATAGTTCTTATGCATCAAGAAGTTAATGAAGAAAAACTGTAAAAATAAACAGATCTACGAGAGAATTTTTTATAAGGCAAAAAACTCAAATAAATGCAATATGCAATAAAACATAGATAGTCTATGAAAAAACTAGCGAAATATAAATGGCACAAGGAGAAAGAAGTGAAGAAAAACACTGATTCACCTAACAGAAAGGTCAATGAGTTATAAGACTGTTCTGTTACTCTTGATGTAAAAAAAAATAATTGTTTGGTGAGGTTTTAGTATTGCAGCTACATGAGAATTCTGACATGTTAGTGAAAAATTCTAACGAAAGGGAGGTATTTCAGAAGTACGTGAATGGCAGTCAAATTAAAAAATATTGCTTTAATAACACAGATGAAAATTTTTTGTCGAAGAACAAGGAAAATAGAAATATTCTAGTTTCTGACAAAGCCTTCAGTATTCCTGATTAGTAAAAGTGGTAATTCAGTATTTTTTTGAAAAAGATGATATTAGTAGAATGTGTCCTTGCAAAAATTACTGTGCCAAAGGATGAAAACAAAAACATTTGCTTTTAGATAGTTTACAGAATTTACATGCTAAATTTGTCACTGAAATGGCAATAAAATTCTCCTACACTACTCTTCTAAGAGAAAAGCCATATTGGGTTGTGCCTCCCAAACGAAAAGATTGTGTGTAAAACATGAAAATTTTCAGTTCAAACTAACCAACTGAACAGATTGGGTGAACTGGAATACAATTCTACATCAACACTGATGCAAGCCTGCAGCTGTGATGGTGCCCCATATGATTGCATGTTTGACTTGTAGAAAAATTATTAGACCCCAATAGCAGAGAAGATACAGTAGGTTATCTTCAATGGCAAGTGGCACAAAAGAAGACAGAATAACAAAAAGAGAGAGAAGGTTGGGAAGATTATTAAATTAGTCACTGTTCAGTAAAAGAGCTGAAAAATCCACAGTTGAAGATATTTTTATGAAAAACCATGTTTATGGCAGGAACAAAAATTTTCAAGCAAAATTAAAAGTTCAAGATGCTTTAAATGAGTCACAGATTAAGGTAAAAACAGATTTTGCTGAAAATTATATAATTTAATGTGTGAAAGAAATATAGTCTACACACTTTGGAACATCTAAAGTTAGCCAACTACTATCTAAAGATAAGGTAAGCCAACTTATGCACATAAACGTCTTTTACACACAAAAAACAATGGTTTCATACAGACTGGACATTTGCAACTGTGAGCAATAATCTTGACCATCAGACCCACGTTGGCTTGGAGTCACTTAAAGCCCATTTTACAAAATCTTTTAAATACAAGAGAAGGTGTTCAAACTCTCCACTTGTTTTCAGAGGGTTCTACATCACAGTATTGAAATTGCATACACATTTACTTATAGATTAAAATTAGATGGACCATTTCCCACAAATTAATCTGCAACTTGCACTTACAGCAAGCTTGGAGAACAGGGTAAAGAGCCCATGGATGGTGTAGTAAGTGGTTTACCAATGAAGAAAGCTGATGATTACGTTTTAAAGGAAAAGACGTCCAAACAGCTGCAGATTTTATCAATTTATTTGACAACTCAATGGTTTTAGTTCAAGAAGTTACCAACAATGAAATTTTGACATGAACAACCCAATACCAGAAGAATTGGATGCTACATCTGTAATCATAAATCTAACTAAAATAACGTGGCAGAAAGCATTAGACATATCAATATCGTATCAACACATAAGATTTTTAAAAATAATAAAATTGGGAGGCTTTTGCAAGGACTATCCAAAATAAAGAACCAGAAGTTCCTATAGACTTGGATGTTTGTCAATAACTACTATCTTTGAAATTTAATAGAGCAGGCATTTACAATGATGTGTATGGTTCCAGCAGCTCAGATGAAAAACATTTGCGAATGCTTTATTCCATGGATGTGAAAATTGACTTCATGTTGGTACATCCTATCGTAAGGATTAGGAATGACGACGTTTCTGCTCATAAATGTACTGACTAGAAAAACAAAGTTACATACAGATAAGCTGCAAGCACCTCAGATGACGAAGATAGTCATATAAAAGTCACCTTTTTATGTTTTCAGCGTTATTCAGCCAAGATGTTTAAAATTGAACAAAAAAAAAAGTTTCATATATTGCTTTTGACCAAATAGTTAAAATTCTTCCAATCCCTCAAGTGCAGAAAAAAGTAGATGTGATTTTTATTGTTTTTAAAAAGACATTGATATTTTTGAGAAGTAAATACTCTTTTGATTCCTATTTACTTTTAATACCTTACCCATAAGAATTTTTTTCTTCATAACAATTTTTAAGAAATACTTATATGCATATTAAAGACTGTCACAGTTTATTAGATTGTACAAGAGTAAAAGTGTGATACTCTACTTTTTTTAAAAAATGATGTCAACTTTCGATCTCTATTAGTTTTATTTGTACAGTGCAATTGACCAAAATACAATAAAGATTTGATTTTGCTGAAACGTGTATTATTTGTGCCATTTAACATTAAAATCTTAATTGTTGATCATAACTGTCAGTCAGAGAACGCCATCGTCATTCAGGGAACATCACTGTCATTTAGGAGAATGCTGGAAAAATCAAATAATTTACTATTTATTCACACATCGGTTAAAATTTCTAAAAAGATAAATAAATATTTTACCAACTTACAACTTCTACATATGACTTACATACTTAGATTCTTATGGTGAAAAACAAATCAAAGTTACATCTTAGAACTCTCTCTAAGTATGGCTTAACAAAATTAAAAATCTA